>KK112804.1:52106-64919 GCA_000611955.2 Stegodyphus mimosarum | reverse complement strand
TTGTAATGTGTTTACTCTATGTGTATTTATTGTGTATTAGTGCAGCGTATAAATGTATTTACGCATATTATTGTATCAACTATAAATGTGCATTTCCTGTGTGTTTTATCTGTATCGTAAGTGTGTTTTATATCTGTCTTAAATGTATTTTATATGTGTTTATATATGTATCATACGTGTTTACTTTATGTGTTTACTTATGCGTTTATGTATGTGCTAATGTATGTAATTTATGTGTTGCTAGTTTTTTTTCCGTGTATGTGTTCATATGTGATATATATGTACCTCTGTCAAGCAAACATCCTATGTAACCATCTGCCCTTGTATGGCCATGTCAATACTTTCATGATCCTTACAGGCTCCCTGTGCGGCCTCCTGCGGCTCCAGGGAGCTGTTGCTTCTAAATAGGGGAGGGCGCGGGACACATGCCTGTTTGCCTATGTCACACGTCAGGCGTCCCCGTCCTCCGTCACCTGTCACCTGTCAGTGTTTGCTGAGCTGTCGCAGTGCTGTTCCCGAGACTACCGGCTATTCCCGTAAACGATGCTCTTCTGCTGTAATTCCCCTGTCTGCCTTGTGACATCTTCGGTTGCTCCGTCATTGCGCCTTCATCGCCTGAGGAGTACCCTTTTAATCTCCATGCACGTTGTGAAGTAATGCACAGTTTTGCAAGAGAGGAAGTCAGTTTGGAGGAGGCGAAGATGAACAGCCGATATAACACGAGAACTACAGGACATCGAATCAACGAAGGTGAAAAGGTATGGTTATGGAATCCGTTTAGACGGAAAGTGCTTTCTCCTGAAGTACATTCACTCTGGGACGGTCCTTTCACAGTCTTAAACAGACTCAACGACTTCGTAGCTCGGATCCGTCAGTCATCAGATTTTAAACCTAAAGCCTCATAATCCTAAACCCTAGCCTCTTATTATGGTCAAAGAAATGTAGTCCCCAGAGTGTACATAATGTAAATAGTATATTAAGACTATGGATTTAATTGTATAAATTTTGTAAATTAACGCATTTTCTTTTATTTATTATTTTATTTTCTCAATATTATTTATTAATATTATTATTGTAGTACTGCCTTTATTTTTCTTAATTGAAAGTATGGCTTCCTGTCCGGGGATTAAAATTAATTGAAAGTATGCCCGAGACGTGCAGTCCTTAGAACGGGGGTGACAGTGTTACAAATTTTGTGCAGTAAATAATTTTAACGAAATTATATACAATTGCAATTATCTCTTGTCTAATGCAATATAAAAGACCTCAAGATGGGGAAGCTAAAGTAACGCTACGGTGGCAAGTCCATTTAACGATGAGGTAAATGACTACCTCCGCCAAGCTGGGAACGGAACTGTGACAAATTATATCCTTAAATTTGGCCATAAATCGCCTACATTTTGGTTTGATCCCTGTATAAATGTAACTGGTCCTTCGAAATGTACCTGTAACTACATATGCCTTCATGCAATTTTAAAAAATCCAATGTGTTGGCAATTTCTTGTTGGACATAGGAAACTATTTAAGACTGGAAAGACCATCAGTTCTCAAATCAGTTGGTTTAGCTCAAAGTATTGAGAAAATTGACAGATCACAGTGCAGGCTTACCTATTAAAGCGTTTTATATATTTTTGTACTTAACGTTTTCAGTAGTTTAAAGTGGTAATTGCTGATTTTGCTCTGTCATACTGAGAAAAGCTGCAAGAGTACTTTTGTGAAAAATTCCAGAACTGTAAGGTGTTTCTTTTGGAAAATAAATTTTATCCAGTTGTCATTGGTTCTGAGTGCATTCAATCCACTACGAAGCCTTACATACGTAAAGATATTTTAATAAGTTAAATGCGACTTTTCTTTTACCATTTTAGTTAAAAGATGATGATCTAATCCGAATTAATTTCTTTCGATTACTTTTGTCTGTTGAATTGCGACAAAAACATGACATTTTTCGAGGAAAATTGGGGAAATATTTACAGAAAAAAATCTTATCACTGCGAATTATAAATTTGTAATTATGGAATTTTTAGTGTATAACTTGTTAAATATTGCAAATATTTTATTAATGCAATTTTTACTTAATTAATAATATAAAGTAACTGTATAAAAATACTGAATTTTATAATTACAGAATCTTCTTCCCTTTCCTATAATATCGAATCTGTTACCGCAGTATTCACTGCCATTTTCTGCAACTCGAATAAATAGCTTGATAAAACCTGTAACTGGAAGCAAATGGCTAGCGTAAGTTTTTGAGAATATGGAAGTTAGTAGACTCTTGTTTTGAATACGCAGTATATCATCACCGAAAGTTAAGTAAAATTCTGTACATATAGAGAAGTAAAATAAAATTAAAACTTATGTTTTTATACTAATCTTGAAGAAATTAGTCAAAAGAATGAGTTACGTGTGTTGAATATGTAGATCAAACCTTGCCAATATTCATTTTATAGATGCCACAAGAAGAGTTTCCTTGGCACGCAACTACATTCTAACGGTATTTAAAAAATACTATGTTATTTGAATAATCAGCAAAGCATACGAGGGTTATCTGCAGAAAAGACATCTTCATGGAGGATTTTTTAAGGAGAATTGAGTCGTATTTATTTTAAACATTAAGGAAAGCGTTCAAACCAACCATGCAGCCAATCGTATTCACCTGGAGCTGCAGCCGACTTAAACTATGGCTGTATAGTTGGTTTTTGAAACTAGTTAATTTAACAGTGTGGAAAATATTGCGATCCTTACAATCACAGAAAAACGTTTTCAATTGAGAGAAGAATAGAGCCTAGTGACTTGAAAAAGGAATCAGATATTTATCTTTATTATTTGCTTTAAAACACATGATATGAAACAGAGCACTCAATTCGGTGTACGGAAATTCTTTGAATATAACTGACAGCAATTTTGCATAAGAAATAGTTTAATTTTCCGACAATAATTAGTTAGAAAACAAACCAACTTCAGGAGATAAATATTAACCTTTAATCATTTAGTTCAATCATTAAGTGGAATCTAAATCATGAAAGGCGTTTTTCTTCTTCTCACGTGTATTACAGCTAGACCTATTGGTAATGACACTTGAGGTACGCTATGAATGCGCAGAGATGCCAATATAAGTAGCTTTTCTACCATCTAGTAGTCATTACTCATTCTAAAAGTAGTAGCATCACGCGAAATTGCAGAACTGGTGCACAGTTTAAAAGTATTGTACGTAATATTATTAAGAATATGCAATTAAGGATTGTTGAAAACCGTTTTATTTACTACTACGCGAGCCAAAGTCGATCGCAACTCTGAAGTCGCCGTTGGGTCATGCCTGTAGCAGACATTGTTTATGTTAAAAAAATCAGTGAAAGAAGGGATTACTGAAAAGTGGGAAAACCTGTATCTAGTGCAAGATAGAAATAAAGTCAATACAAATCATGTAGCAACCTTTTTTTTGCGTAGAAGAATGCTTTGGCTTCCTGTATTTTACAATGCTGAACAGCACGTGAGTGAAATAGCAACATTGCAATTAACAGAAGCAGATTTTCATTCCTTTCCTTTACCTAAGGTACAATAATCAAATAATATTAAATTTAATGCACTCAGTTAGCATTAAAATTCCATTTGCCAGCTTCCAGCATTTAACTCTCACGGAGTTCAGTAATGCAATAAAATAGTGGCTTTATAAAAGTTTTATGCCGTGTAAAATATTGCAACACAGCTCTTTAAACAATTACCATCGAAACTCCCTTTACGGGGAGAGAGAAAAAGCGTCTTGTCTGCAGCCTTTATTGAGATCATAATTCTAGGCGCGAATAAATGCAGCTGCCCCCAAAAACAATCCAATAAGCATATTTCAAGATTTCAAAACTTAGCAATACTATGTACCTCTCAGGAATAATAACACAGAAATTGCCTTCTCTGACTCCCTCTAATTACCTCCGGCATTTTCCTTCGGGCAATTTTATCCGGAGTATGTCTTTCTCTGAAGAGGTTCATTCCCTTAGCATTTTGTCCTCTTATTGGTCCCGTCTCTATTCCTAAGTCTCTTTTGTTCTCTCCTCTTCTATTAGGGAATTAACGAAGGACCTAATGTCACGTGAAAGGCAGGCATTAAGTTGTCAAGATACCCTCGCACCAAGGAATTAAGTAAACTATTCGGTCGGTTTTCTCTTATTCGAGTCTCCGGAATTTAAATCCAGAGTCTTGTTATGAGCAAACCTTCCCGTATCAGTAATAGGTTTCCCTCACTGTTGCTGTGTACACGTTAACTATTATTTGGGTGTCGCGTCGGTGCTTAACACAAGACACTGCGTCTGTCGCAGATTGTCTTGTTCTGCTCCTTCGAGTCTTGTCACGCGGTAAGGCAGATGTCTTCGTGCGCTGGATTTGCTAATCTGTTGACCTGTCTTGTCATTAGTCAATCTTGTTAGAAATTGGTGTTTCATTAGCATTGATACTAATGTTGATTGCGTGGTTTTGAATATGTATTAACATGAAGGGAATTTGGAACTTTACGTTAGCAGGTTTTGTATTTCAAATTTTGCATGTTATGCTTACACTAATGTAGCTTGTTTTTGCGGTCTTTATTAAAAATGGTGCTATCATTTGAATTTAAACTGCAGGAACCTATATATTTAAAGCAAAATTCAGTATACAATATGTACTTTTTATACAACTATACTTTAATATATCTGCAGAAATATCGTTTTTTTTTTGCGAAGTTATAAACAAGCAATTTAAGATGTTCTTGGATAATATACATTCAGCTCTTATAAGGGAATTCAGTTAAGGTCAGTTATTAAAATTTAGTATATAGTATTTAAGAATAAGGCCGCCTGGACGGTATAGTGGTTAGGGAAGCCGAATGCGATACCAAAAGATCCCGGTTCGAATCCCGGAGAAGGCATGGTTGTAGCTGTCCGTCCCATCCATAGGAATCAATGCTGGCCTACCTAGTAGGTGCCTTCATAATTAAGAGACCACCACTTCTGGCTTAGTAGTCACCAAGGCGAAGTCGGGTGAGGGCTCGCCGTTGGTTAAAAAAGAGAATAGTAAGAGACGTATTTTAAGTGATTTATTGATACTTAAATCAAATGCCAACAATGCATTTATTATGATAAGGCATCATGATTAACGAGCGTATTTAGGTCTCTTCATGCTTTGAAATGGAAACATTATGCAAATGCATTTGATATTGAAAAATATCGTGAATCTTTTGCGTAAGCAACCGGTGCTTACAAAAAATTTTATTAATAGAATCGTTTGACAATGCCACATACAGGCAAATTGCGCACATAACTTTTATTAACCGTTCAGAGATTAAATCTAATCTAAACAGCCTCTCGCATTCAGGATACTGAGTTTCGGTAAGTCCTTATAATATTACAATAACTTAAGTAATTTAAAGTAAATAAATTTCAGTTTAAGTAATTATTAGTCCAAAGGGACTATGTTCCTGAAGGACTACGGTTTCCGTTTTGAGATTTTGCGTCGGAAATACTAAATGTCGGTTAACTTTTGAAACTGTTGCCACCAAATATTGAAGCCTTGTATTATATTTAAAGAAATTAAATAATGAGGAATGTGCATAAATGTATGTATGTTTCTTGCATTGTGATAAAACGACGGTACCTAGAGCCATCCAATTTTGAATGACGTAATCCTGCTGTGCGTATGGGCATATGGAAGCCCAAATTTGAGATTTGGAATTTGTTTTATTATCGATTTCATAATTTGTAAAACTTTAACAAATTTTTGCTAAACAAACTCAAAGATTTCAAAGCGAGCAATGGCAGCGTTGTACAGAAAAAACATTTTTACCTCCAGCGCGTGAGACTGTGTAGAGGAAATTTTAAAGATATGCTCATTTTAAAATTATTTTGCGATATTGCTGTAGAATTGAATTCTATGGTTTAAGTGCGAAGAACATGGTATTTAGTAAATAAAGGTAGCAGAAAAAACGCCCCTTTGGACGTAATTTAAAATCTGAAATATTTCAGATTTTTTTTTATAAAAAATATAATTTTTTTATTCTTTTATATTTAGATTAGATTTCCTAAAAGCATGGTAAAGCAATTTCAATGTAAACATTTACTCTAGTCCTAAAGCTATGGTAAAAATAGCTCAGAGAGTTTTTCTATTTGGTAGTCTAAACGTTTTGTTTACATTTTTGCGATTCAGAAAATAACTCATACTAAATGCTCTTAATTATGTGTAAAATGTAAATAATTTTATGCAAACGTATAATTAAGTGTGATAAAAAATGTAACTTCAACTGGTCATATAATAATCAATTTCAAGAACGTAACGTGCTAACAAGGTTCCAAGGTAAGTTCATTTTGAGTTAGAATTTCACACAAATTTGAATTTTTGACTTATGTGTGTAAGATTTCGGCTAATCTTTGGAATATGGTAACTGGTAGTTTGGCGACTTTTGGCGACATTTTAGTAAGGCGATAAAAATTATAATAATAACAATAATTTTTATTAATTTAATGTATATGTTATTTTATATTTTAATTAGTGTTCTTTAATTTATTTATATTTTAATTAAATGATAGTCATTTTGTGCATTACGCGTTTGTAGCATTTTGCAATCCATTTCAGTACAAGTAAACCTGCATGGAAATAAGTTAAATATTTGACACTAAGTATTTGCAACCATTTTTAATGTTTGCCTTATAAATTCGCAGGTGACTTTTATAATGGATAATTTAGAGGGAAAAGAAAATTAATGTAATTTCTTGCATATTTTATTTATTTTATACGTGCAAATGTTCATCCTTGGAAAGGGTATATGCAAGCTGAACATATAAAAGCTTGCATAGTATACATACTTTTTAGCGATCAGGTAATTTCATATATGTCCTTTTTTACCAACTTCAAAGATTCACAAAATTTTCCTGCATTTTCGTGGAAATTTTTCTAATTTACGAGAAAAATTACTTACATGTTTCATATACAAATTTGCCCTGTAAAAACAAATTTCTGTGCACGTTTGTTCCACGACTTTTCGGAAAATTCCGATCGTGATTTTAGCTAATAAGCACTTGGAAACAATTTCGCACCTAATCTTCGTCATGATTAAGCACTTTTGTTCCATAAAAATTCTAGCATAAACGTAATTCGGCTAGCAGATTGTTGGAAAAAGTGTTGAGTTTAAAAAAAAAAAACCTTTACTTCGTGAAAACAAAATGGCGTCCCCCCAAAAAAACTGGCAGGTTGCTGTAGCAAGGTTGCTCGCCAAAAAACCGCCAAGTTACCATAATCCGAAGATTAACCAAGATTTCTTTTAACTGACTGATTAATGTTGGAAAAAATTGAGTATTGTGTAACCTTCCTATTTATATAAAAGGGTTATTTATTGTGTTTCTGACATAAGAAGTTTTAATACTAGAATTAAATTGGAAATCTTTTGAAAATTTCTATTTTCAAATTTAATTACTATTACATTTTTCTTTGTCTGAAAATTATAACGTTTATGTATGTAATGCTGTTTAAACATATAACTATGCATACTTGCAAACTCAAATTTATAAATGAATTTTTATATTTATTTATCAAGAAAATATTGTGCATTCACACGATTTAAAGACAATTATATCTTTAAATTAAGATTTGCTGCTTGCTCGCAAGATTTCTCTTGAATCAGCCCACCAGCGGCCGAGAGTAAAGCCGTTGAACATTGGTAGATCGGTCTGAGGTTCGAATCCTGCGAACGGGCTGACAGCATGTGCGTTTTCGTGGTTTTTCTCATGTGTAACATGCATGCGAACTAGTTTCCCTTAGAAAGTCTTTCACAAAGGCATCCCCCTTTAGGCAGACAGTCCTCCAGACTTTGCCGTAATCAGATAAACAATTCTCTCAAATCATCACTTAGTATTTCAAGAAATATTGACTAATTTTATAAAACCTGCATAAGTAGCAAAACACCAGCTGTTATGTTTCTCGCATAAAAAGCTTAGAAATAACTTTTAATTTCATGTTTAAGATGAATAGGTTTTGAGCTTTCAAGACAAAAGTAGTTATATATGTGTAAGATATAATAGAATACCATGGCTACATTAAGAAATAATTGGCAACCTCAAAATTAACTATTCTAAATTTTAAGTGCACCCCCTAAGTTCATCTTTTCTCATAAATTCGAGATCTTTCTAAGTTACATATCGCTGCTTGTGAGGGGAAGTAAAACCTAAAATTAACCAATCGCAGCTTAGCTATACACATACACCTGCCTAGTATAAATATTACTTCGCGAGCAATTACGTCACTTCTTCTGAACTTCTACTGCCCTGCAAAAACTCTGCGTTATTATGCTTACTTGTCTAAGATGATGTCGTACTATTTTTAACCTGTAGGCATAAAAATTATCGTATTTAACTATGATTGAAAAATCTTGTCTAAAATAATGATCTGATGTGAACTATCATGGAATAAAATTCTGTTTTCAAACGACGACGTCCGGAAGTTTTTTGGTTTATGCATACATCTTTCTATCTAAGCAATAAAGTTCTCTACAACCCCAATCCGTAGTGAATTTCTTTCTACGAGTTAAAATATAACATATACCTACATACATACATATATATATATATATGTAATAATTCCCGCTAGCATAGAAGAGAAATCAGCTTGCAAGGGTCCAATAATGGATATTTTGTGGACGCCACCAATAATGGATATTTTGGTTGCGCAATTAACATCGCTACTTTTAGCAGCTTTCAATAGTCGAGTGGAAAATGGAAGAAAATGTTGACACAATCCAAGTTCAGCTAATCACCATTTTTATTTCTAGGCACATTAGAAACATTCTTCGTTGATAGTATACATTTTGATCATAAACAATTCCAATAATTTCTCATATACACAGGTTAACAGGGGCGACATACTTTCAGATAGGGAAGCAGAGCATCGGGAATATTTTAGCAGTTACGGAAGCTAGGAAAGGAGGTAACATAATTAGCTTCCAGAGGTTTTTATATCTCTGCCAGCTAATTAGGATTCTAGAGATAAGCTATGATTGGTTAAAATTAGTTTTGGTTGTCCTTTTCAAGCAGTGTTACGTAAAGTAGAAAAATCTCGTATAATTTTGCTAAATTTATTTATATATGTACAAAATTTGAAACAATATATAACATTTTAGGAGCATAGAATTAGATTATTCTTTAAGTAGGTTTTTTATTCATATATTATTTTTCTAGTTTGACGGGGATGAAAGAAAAAAAGGTAGTTTTAAATAATGCTAATAATGCTGTCCCGAAATGATACGGGCAGAGAATTACAATTTTAAGTAGATGGCGATTAAGTGCTTTGCTTTAGTGAGGAAAATAAAATAAAAGCAGTACTTAAAATAAAGTAAACAAAGCCAACACACTATCAGAATTATCAAAATTTCACGATCCTAAACTGGATAATTATAAAAGTATTGAGCTTTAAAATATGCGATATTTTTGCCCTATTCAAGGTATCTAACCTCTTTATCATTCATTCAAACAAGTTATGAAAATAAGACAGCCTCCGAACCGGAATAGTGGTAAGCGCCGTTGACTGCCGTGCCGAAGGGCCCATATTTGAATACCGAAGTAGGCATGGATTTTATAAATGTATAGTGTCAGTGCGTCGTGGGGCACTCTAAATATGCGGCGAGCCAAAGGTCCTCTCGAGAGGTTGGTCGTACGGAATGAGGCGGGAGAGACCCTTGGATCCGTCTTCCCCGGGGGTGCTCTCCCTCAAAATTGGGGGCAGAACTGAGCAAAGTTCTATTGTCACCTATATGGTGCTCAAGGTTCTTGCCATCGATTGGCTCAATCTTGCACTCATTGCCACGACGAATTTCTTGGGCTTGTCCTGATGTTACTGTGAGTCAAATGAGATAAGTCATAACAACAACAAATATGAGAAATAAACTAAGATTATTAATTTTTTAGACAAAATCCATGATTGCTCAAGTTAATTTTTATGTTTACTATTTAAAAGAAAGTTAACATTTTCAGCAGTTGTTATAACCTTTTTATCTACTCATTAAACCGGATTACTGAATCTTTCAGAGTACATTAGTTTTATCTGTCCTTGCTGAGAAAGTTCTTCATAAAAGAAATTCTAAAATAAACCAGTTCCTGTTACAATTACGTATGAAGAGAATAATACTACGGTTTGGCCCTGAAAATAAAATTTAAGTTAACTAAATCAAGATCGCCCCATTGCAGCAAAGATTTCTTTGTACATATGTTAACATTTTACAGCGCTTTATTTTGAAATACTTATTAGCTTCCATGAGGAAATTTTGTAATATCGCATTCTTTGGTTATGTATTTAATTTATAGTTATAAACTTAATTTAGCACTACTTTTGTTAACGTGACTAATTTTGGTTACGACATAGGCAAAATGAATAAGTGTGCAATTAGTGGCAATTGATCACGTATTCTAATGAATTGTGTGCATTAAATACACCGCTTGTTTTTATGACTTATCTCAGTTGTTTGACATTAATATCAGAATAAGTCCACAGAATTCCTCCCAGCAAGGAGTGTAAGACTTGTCTTTTGACAAGAGCCTTGAGCACCATACAGGTGACAGTACGCCCGAAATGATTGAATTGTCGTGTGTCGTAGGGTAGGAGTCCGAGGGTTTCCCACTCTACCATCGACCTGTCGAGAAAACTTTCGGTTCGCCGCATATTTACAGTGCCCATACCGCACAGACACTAAATTTACAAATATTGATGCCTTCTTCTGGATTCGAACCCGGGTCCTTCTGTACGGCAGTCAGCATCCGGCTTCCTATAAGAAATAAGAAAGAGAATAATGGAATAAAGAAAGAACTCATTATACTCCTATAAGAAGGAGTATAATGGAAAAACTGGAGGCATTAGGGCAGGATCTGTGTCATGCATATTAGTGTGCACCAGTTTATTGATTATGTATTTGTATTCTGTCCATGCAGTATATGTACATCTATAATGTATTTATATATGTGTATATTATACAGTGTCTGTATATCTCCGTAATGTCGGCATAATGCAAAGTAAAATGTCCGTATCAGTATTTTGTATCTGTGCAGTATGTAGTAATGTATTTAGGCTCTATGTATCTGCCTGCTGTCTTGTATTGGTATTTAGTATCTGTGTCTTCGTTCGTATTAAAATATGGGTAGTACGCTTAATATCTGTATAGTTTATATAGTGCAAATTAATATTTGTTATTCTATCTTATATCTGTGTAATAGTGTAATTAGGATCTGTATACCTGCGTTTTTCGTCATTCATTGTATCTGTATATCTGCGTTCTTTCCTCATTTATTGTATCTGTATATCTGCGTAATGTCTTGCATTAGTAGTTAGAATCTGCGTCTGCGTTCGCATTTAATATCTGTGAAGCAAGTAATAGTATATATAGTTGTTACGAACTGAAATGAACTGAAGCTGGGGTAGTAACGTCAGCTTCTAGAATTTATAAGAGTCAGATCAATGAATGTAACGGAGAGTGAGAGAGTGTGTGTGTGTGTGTGTACCTTTCGTGTCGAATTGTGACTGTCTATGTGTTTTGTGTTTGAATAAAGTGCCCTCGTGAAAACTGAAACGATTATTGCCTTTCAGACATTGCAAAATGTCCATGCTTCGCGTAGATACGAACCTCCTGATTCCGATATTGAATTCTCGCTCTCAACAATAGTAGCTGTTTATGGGTATAATATAGTATCTGTGCATCTGTTTCAGTATTTAGTATCAGTTAAGTACGGAGTCGCGTATTTAGCATTTGTGAATTTGTATAAAGACTTGCATTAGTGTATTCGTATTTAATATATGTAAATAATGTATTTAGTATCTGTATATCTGCGTAATACCTTGCATTAGCATTTAGAATCTATCAGTGCCTGCATCCGCATATAATATCTATGTAGTAAATAATAATGTCTATAGTATCTGTTTATCAGTATAATATAGTACCTGAGTATCAGTATCACTATTTAGTATCTATGTAATACGTAGTAGCGTATTTAGTATTTGGATTTGTGTAATGATTTGCCTTACACAAATTCATTGTATTTAGATGCTGTGTCAACATTCCTTTTTAATATCTGCGTAGTATATAACAGTGTATTTAGCATCTATGTATCTGTATAATATCTGCATTAATATTTAATATCTGTTTCAGCATTCGTAATTATCTGTAAAATTTAATTTATTTAGTATCTATATTTTAGTTATTTACTGTGTAGCATATGTAAAATGTACAGTTTAATGTCTCCATCAGCGTGTGTAACATTTTAATAAATTCCCCATGCGTTCCTTGTGGGGCGTCGAGGGTGTCGTACTAAACAGTTGCGGGATCATAACAATACTCGATTAGTCTATGTAAGCTTCCCCGATGTTCGGACCCGTTTTCACCTGTCACCTGTACGGCAGTCAGCACTGTTAACCACTACAGTGTCTCACAAAAGTGATGGGACACTTATGCTTTACAAAAGGAAACCGTAATAAAATAAATTAAAAAAACATGCACAATTTTTTGTGGGTGTGTTTCATACTTAAATTTAGTAACAATTATTACATAACATACATTTACTCAAAATATTAAAATATTAATTTAATAAAAATACAGTTATTTAGAGCGGAGCAAAAAATGGCTCACATAAGTGATGGGACACCATTAGATTATGCAACAAAAATCGTCTGAAGTAAGCAATAAAAATATTTTTGTGGTTTTTTTTTTACTCAAAAGCAATTGGTAATAATTTATAAAATCGTCTGCATTATTTCTCTCTAGTTTGTTTTGGAATTTTTACATTTTTTAGCTCTGTGCAGCCATGAATGCTAAAGAAAAGAAAC
>KK112804.1:32407-51988 GCA_000611955.2 Stegodyphus mimosarum | reverse complement strand
TTGAGTCATTCAACAGTTTTCAATATCATTAAACGATATAAAAAGAATCATACGATTCAGGATAAAAGAAGACCTGGCCGACCATCAAAGCTATCCAATGGAATAAAGCGAATTATTGTTCGAAATATTAAAAAAAATCAAGAATGAGTGCTCCTAAAGTTGCTGCTGATTTACAAGCATTATATGGAGTAATTGTTAATCCTGAGACTATTAGAAGAGTAATTCGATCTACTGGATATCACGGTAGAGCAGCCAGGAAAAAATTCTTCGTAAGTGAAAAGAATAGAAAACTCACCGGCTTTCGCAAAATCCAACATAAATAAGAATTCTGATTACTGGAATGAAGTTACATTAGCTGATGAGAGTAAATTTAATATATTTGGTTCTGACGGTAGAATCTTGGTGTGGAGAAAATCCAGGAAAAAATTTCGCAAACAGAACTTGGTGCTAGCAGTAAAACATCGTGGAGGAGGAGTTATGATATGGGAATGTATGTCTTCCGCTGGAGTTGGTAATCTTGTTTTTATTGACAGTATAATGGATCAGTACAAGTATATTGGCATATTAAATCAAAATTTGAAATCTTCAGCACGAAAATTGAACCTTCATAACGATTTTAAATTCTACCAGGACAATGACCCCAAGCACACTGCTTAGAACGTTAGACTCTGGCTGCTGTATAGAACGTTAGACTCTGGCTGCCATAGAGAATATTTGGCAAGAATTGGAATCAAGAATTCGCAAACACACCATTTCTTCAAAACAACAATTAAAATCGGTGCTTCAAGAAAAATGGGGTAAAATCACTCCAGAAATCACAAAAACATTATTCGAATTTATCCCAAGAAAATTAAATAATGTTTTAAAAGTAAAGGAAATCCAATAAAATATTAAAACCTTTTAAAAAGTAAAATATTTGGATAAATATTTGGTGGAAAAGTAAGTGTCTCATCACTTATGTGAGCCCTTTTTTGCTCCGTTCTAAACAATTGTATTTTTATTAAATTAATACTTTAATATTTTGAGAAAATGTATGTTATGCAATAATTGTTACTAAAGTATGAAATACACCCACAAAAAATTTTTACATGTTTTTTTTAATTTATTTTACCACAGTTTCCTTTTGTAAAGCACAAGTGTCCCATCACTTTTGTAAGACACTGTATGTCGGTTGTGCGCATCTATTGCTTAAGAACCTGTATTAAAAAATTTCGCTGAAAATTCATGTCATACCGGCAAAAATTTCAATAGCTGAATTTGCCCGTTAAAGGGCTGTAGAGAAGACATATATGAAAAGTCTACTAGAACAGCATACGCAGTGTTGTATTACAAACAATGTTAAATAAACTTTCCACAATTTAATATGATGTCTGAAATTCAGCAAAACGCTTCCGAACAAATAATTTTGAGTTTCTGTAATAAAACGCGGCTTTACCACGTCACAATAACCGCATTTTACACATTTCTCATTGCTCTTTCATGTTTTGAGCTCATTGCTATCTCTTTCCCGATGTTTTTCTGGCGTCAGACCAAAGCGAAGGTCGCTAGTCTGTAACTATAGCAGCTTTTTCAACCGATAATTTCAAGCATGTCAGGAGCGCTAGAACTAGTGAGTTTTCTGATATATTTTACTTTAAAAGCTACTACTAAATAATTTTTATGAGCTTCAAATAAAACAGCATTTCCAGTTAACGTTTTAAGCAAATTACATACGTTTTGCTTGTGCAATACGAAGTAATATATAGGTACTCAGAGGACAATTATATCGCGCATATTACGATTGTTAACTTGAAATCTCGAATTTAATCACATATGATAAATATAACTATAGATATCAAAGCTCACTAAGAAATATCATAGATTAGAGTTAATTTTAGTATTTCAGTATTCAGAAGTATAATTTATATTTAAACGACACAGTTGTTTTACACGTTGTATCAATTAGAAATATTTCTTATCCTTAAGTAAGTTATGTCTTTTATTTTTAAATTGCGTTATTCCTAAAATTTCAAAAAAAAATATTAAGTAAAGAGAATAATGAAAGCAACTTCAACCTCCATTTTTTTAAAGATATTTGAATTGAATCAACATGTATTCGTAATTAAAATGAAACACATTTATTCTGTTGAAGAATGAAGTGTTGCCATTTCGAAAAACAACTATTCAAATGTTTTGTTTAGTATTTTCAATCGCAAACAACAATTATTTGTTTATTAATGCGGAAATAAAAAAATTAATTTTCTTTCATCAGTACATTATAGAATCAGAACTGCCTTTCAATCTTTGCTTGTTGAAATGTATAAAGCAAATATCGGTTCTATTTATTTATGTTTCAATAAGAAGAATCAATGAAGAGATAAGTCATTGTTGCTTAAAATGAAAAATTAAACCGTTGGTAAAAACAAATTATTTAGAATTCCGTGTTCACAAGAGAATAGCAAAAAATAATTTATTTGCATAGAATTCTATTATTTTTCTTTTGCTTGTAATAAAAATTCGATCAAGCATTTCAATACATTTCATAAAAAATGCAGTATAATACTTTCTATTTATTTTCTAGAAGTTGGCAATCTTATTTTAGCTCCGCATGTGACGATTTGGCATGAACTACTTGTTTTCCATATGAAATAAAAGCAAGATTCAGCAGACTATGAGGTATGAATAATAATCGCTTTTTTTCCTTTTTTCGTTTCTTTTCATTTCTTCATTTAATATAATTGGAAAAATCATTGTGTATTTCGAAAACGGAAGAAGAATATATATAAAAAATTATTATAATATTAAAGTCAATTTAGGTGTTAAGTCAGCTTCAGTTTTCTTATTTCAATTTGGTAATCGCTTTGTTAACATCCCCTAAAAAGTCCATATGACATCCTTCGCGTGAGTTAGATGTAAGCAAATGAAGTGTCCACCGTATTTTAGCCTTTAGAAAACCGAAGCCTTTGCTAGCCTGTATGCTTAAAATACCAAAACGCCCATCCCCATTCAACACATCTTCCGTCCGTTTCTTCTCCTCCGCATCCATTAACGCACAAAGAGGTGTGAAGATTTCAAATTAAATCCTTTTTACTCCCTAACAAAGAAGCTTCCACTGACATTTTAGGGCAAGCTGTCTGCAATAAGCCGATGCAGTGCATTTGGGGAAATTGCACTTGCTACTACATACCTTAGGAGGAGGGAAGGAAACAACACCGCAATCTCGGCCATTTCGAGCAGTTGTAGTCATTTGAATGATAATCTGTCTCGGGCGTTTTGACCTTCCAAGAATTGAAGCAAGTAAAGTGGAAACCCTTTATTCCCAGTTTGCTGCACATGATAACTGAGGACAGTTTTATAAGAATGGATTTGCAATGGATTTGCAATAATAAATAGCTGACTGATTTGATTGGTCTGATAAAGCAATTTTTAATTGAATGGAACCATCAATCGCCTCAACTATAATCACTGGGCAAAATAAAATCATAATGAGCGAGCTGTTAATATTCCTGGGTTATTTGTGTGGTGTGGTTTGTGTGTCAGGACTTTTAGTTTGAAGGAAAGTGACAGCTGCTGCGTAGTTTAACACGTTGCTGGAAGGAATTGTACAATCTGTTCGCCAACCCTACCCAGATGAAGAGATTTTCAACAAGACGCGCGCCATTAGATTACCACCAAGCCGTGCAACAACTCCAGAATGAAACATTTGTTGAGAGGTAGAGAGATGGTGAACAGGAAGTTTCGAGTATCCTCGCAAATATCCCGATCTAACACAGTTAGATGTCTTTCTTTATGGAGCACTGAAGAACACCATCTAACCCCCAAACCTCGCGCGGTGAATGCCATGAAACGATTGTTGACTGTGTGTGTATCCACACGTATGGAATAAATGTCATATGTTTCACGATCTGTTCTGCAGTGTTGCAGACGACGTATTGTTGCAACGGAGGACATTTTGAACGTCTTCAACATTAGAATGCCATCAGTAATGTGCTGAGTATCTTTGCGATTTACAAAAATAATAATTTTATGAATTTTGTTCGAGTTAGTAAAGTTCAATCAATGTAAACCGTTTTGTGGGATACTCTGTATACAGATTTATAGTAACAAATTTTTTAACAGTAACTAATGTAGGTCTATTATTATGAGGTCACAGAACGTGATGTATAAAAATTGTCTTAGTCCTCCAGTCTGTTGAACAGTTTCTTTATTAATACATATATTTTTTATGGAAACGCAGCTAAGTAAGTACAGTTTAGAGTCTGACCTTAATCTGTTAGTTAGATATGTGCTCCTTTTTGTCTTTTTAACATTTTTGTCCTTCTTTTTTTTTGTTACAGTATATTTGATGAAGGGAAGGGAAGCAACAACAGGTTAACAGAAAAAATCCGATGTAGCCAGCACATGATTCCATTGTACAACCTATGAATTATGCACATTTTTTGCTGCATTTCATTTAAACGTATTTCCTTGAAATTTATGGAAGATATATTTCTCATTCAATTAATTAAGTTCTCCCTTCGCTGCAAAGAAAAAGTGCATAAAAACACAAAACATCTTCATTAAAAAATTATAAAATATAGAAAAACATATAACAGTAAATAGAGTTAAAATTGTTATTTTATATAAATATCTGCACATCAGCATAACGTAAGCATCATCTGACACGGCTTTATTTTAAAATGATGCAGTTCATAGCGATTTATTACAATAAGTTACTATTTTCAGAATGAAACTGGAAATAACCCAATTAAAAACGAAGGGCTAGTATATATATATCACCTGTCTTTTATTTTATATATACGTAATACACGTTTTAGTCCAAACGGGCAATTTGCCCAGAAGGACTATTAATTTCGTTTTGGCATTTTCGTTGATTCACTACAGGTGTTGTTTCACTTTTCAAATTGTTGCCACCAAATATTATCGCCCTATATTATATTTAAAGAAATTAAATAATAAAGAATCTGCATAAATATATACATATTTCTCGCATTGTGATAGAACAACGGTACCTAAAGCCATCAAAATAACGTAATCCTCCTGCGAGTATGGGCATCTGTAAGCCCAAATTTGAAATTTGGAATGTGTTTTATTATCAATTGCATATTTTGTAAACCTTTAACGAATTTTTGACTAACAAACTCAAGGATTTCAAAGCGAGCAATGGTAACGTTGTACAGAAGAAACATTTTTATCTCCAGTGCGGGAGACTCTGTATCGGAAATTCTAAAGTTATGCTCATTTTAATATTGCTCTTGAACTGAATTTTACGATTTGGTGCGAAGAATCCTTTATTATTATAAGTATTATTAAAAAGTATATTACTATGCATATGGTCTTGTAACGGAATAGCATTATAAGCTGAATAGCATAAGGATATTAAGCATAACGATTAATTAAAAAATTATGTAATATTATTGCTTTATATCCACGGATTTATTTGGCACCACAGTTTGAATTTACCACTCAAGTTTTCTTTCATCGTATTGTTTGGCAACAATTCCTGAATTTAATTGAAAGTTCAAGAAAGAAGTTATGGACTGATATAGTTAAAGAAAGAAAGAATTATTTTATGTTCTTAAACAACGTTAACTAATTCTTCTTAGAAACATTTTGTAGGGATTAAAACCGGGGAAATATCAGTTTATCATTAATTTTTCCGGCAGCTTTAAAAAGGAGTTAAAATTTTAACACATCTAAAACATTAAATAAAATTGTACAAAATGAACATTATTTTATTTAAAAACCGGACAGCTTTTGCTTTGCTTTCATCAAATTAGTTGTTATTACAAAAGCATTTTTAAATATCGATCACTTTGAAACGAAGCTTGCACTGATATCGTATGCATGATAACTTTAGGAACTTATTCAGCTTTATATAGAGACTGTTTTTGTGATCCCTAATTCCAATTCCTTCTGTTCCTACCAAGAGGTAGGTAGTAAGTTATACCACTAACAAAGTTAACAAAGTTAACAAATGTACAGTAGCACTGCAAATAGACAAAATTATTAGAAAGCGATAAATAAACTAAAAAAAAATATACAAATAAATCTGAAAGTTTTCAGCCTTTATATTATGCCCAAACGGGCTAAGGAAAAAATAAGAAAAATAAAAATAAAATAAAAAGTAATAAAATAATGAAACTCAATAATATAAAATTTAGAATGAAATTTCAAAAAGCAGAAATCATCTGTTTAGTCTGAAAGTGTTCAGAGAAAATGTGTAACAAAATACATGCAGAGATTAGCTCCAGATTTGTATTGTCTCATCAATACTCTGATTGGTCTTATTTATTTCTACATACTGATATTACCCTAAATTTTTAGAATTCAGGATACTCTGAATTTAGTAAAATATTAAAGTCTGGCTTATGTATTTATAAATACCGTTAAATAGAAAATTTTGTAGCAATAAAAATTATCTTATATTTAATGCTCTAAAACTCGTAAGGCATATTTTAATTTTATAAAAGTTATTTTATAACACTTCCCTTTATCTTATAGCTTCAGCTTACAATTCCTTAGCAGAATGAGTTTATAGGATCGCGTTAAATGCAAATGAGATTAGAGTAGTATTTAAGTCAAAGTTCCACTGACTTCGAGAGAAAGAGTTAGGATTCCTGAATAGCGCGCGTTTGCCTTTTGGCTACTGTTCTCTAACTGTTACTAGGCTCGGCCGTATTACGTGCCTTTTGATAGCTTCGCTGGCTAATTTAATATTGCGGGCCAACTAGTTAAGAATTGCGTTAGCCTCAGCTAAATCTCTTTAGCTAGTCTAGTCATTAGTTAGTTCTTATTTCCTACGTTTTAAGCCCAAGTGGAGGCTTTGCTGTACGCCCTAAAAAGGGGCCAACTGTTAAATCTTTATTTTGAATAAATAAATGGTAATTAACCCTTCTTGAATTCACATTTCTCTTCTTGGACTTAAGCGGTTATTCACTTAGCTGTTCACTAGATTCCTCAACTATTAGTTCATAGAACAAAAGTGAGGAACATTACTAACTGAACAATGTTTTAAAAAGCAAAATAAATATTGCATATAAAATAAGTAAATAAATAAAAGCCCAAAAACATTCTACTAAACTTTCTTAGGAATTTTACGTATACTGACTGCTTGTTAAAATACACATACAATGAAATATGAAAATTGTTTTTGCGACAAGCAGTAAGCGACATCTTCAGTAACATTAAATCATCTATTCAAATCTGACACGTTTTCTTCTGTGTTATTCAGTCGATCAAATTAAAATTATTGAACGATATTAACCCATTAACGACCGCGCCTATCTTTCGCTTGGAAAAAATGAACAAATGTCGTTTATATTTATTTTTATTGAAAACACAAAATATTGCAAAAACGCAACATCGGTTAAAATCGATCACTTTTGGGCGACATAGAAATCTTTGAAACATTTGTTACATAAAGGCACATAACATTTATTGTAAACACTTATCGTTTGACTACCGCAGTATTTGCATTTTTTAGTTTTGTTCGTAGAATGTTTCTCGATAATGTTATTTGTGACATACTTTCTCAATTCCCTTCAGGTTCGATTCTGAAAAACAGATGGTCGACCAACAGTATATGAAGATGAAGGCTGCGAATTTTCAGAATATTCTTTCCTTGTTTTCAGGAATTACAGCGCAACACTTCTTTGAAAATCTAACGGGTAAATTTCGGGGTCTACAGCAAACTTATAAAATATCCATGCATTTTACTTAGCTACATAAATACAATTTGTAAAATCATGCCATCACCATATCTGAATTTTAAGTTGCACTCTTTATACGTATAAACAAGATTGTTCAGAAGGTCCATGCTATCCGTATACATTTGTTGTAATTTGCAGATCTGTTTTTTTACTTGAGTTCATCTTAGTCAATGAAGGCGGATAAATTGTATCAAAGTTAGTTGCCATAGCTATGACGGAATTCTCGTTAAGTTACTGAGATACCATGTTCCTTATCAAATGCGGTGTCATATGTTTCACGTTGTTCTTTTTTCATTTTGTTTACAGGTATTAACAGACCACCTCCATCGAATGAGAAATCAGTCAATGGTTCTGAAGGTTTTTCCTGAATAGTTGTATCAGAATGATACATGTACTCTTCACAGGAGCACAAAATACCAAACTTTGTACTCTAAACGAAAGGATTTTACTTTGATAAACATTTTGCATGAATGTCTGTTGAAATAGGGTATCATTTCCTCATATATAGAAAACATGTTTTAAAAAAATCTCATATGGCATAAAAATGGCATTTAAAAAATTTAAATACAGAATAAACTTAGTATGTTTTCCGGTATTTTTTAATCCTTCATGCATTATAATGCTTCATTCAGTGTCAAAAATTGTTTTCTAGGGTATTCGTTATCTTCGAACAGATTTTTTTATGGAGAAGACGAAAAGAATTAGTTTGACCAATGTTGAGAAAACGCAACGTCAGTCGTTAATGGCTTTACAAAATTTAAATTAAAAGAAAAATAACCTGAAAACTTTCAGATTTTACATTACGCCCAAAGGGGCGTTCTTTTAACGTTTTGTGTCCTACTTTTATTTATTAAATATCATGGTCTTCGCACTTAAACCATAAAATTCAGTTCAACAGAAATATCGCAAAATAATTTTAAAATGAGCGTATCTTAATTTCCGATACACAGTGTCGCGCTCTGAAGATAAAGATGTTTTTTTTCGTACAGTGTTGCTATTGCTCGTGTGAAATCGTTGAGTTTGTTAATCAAAAATCGTTAAATTTTTACAAAATATGAAACAGATAATAAAAGAAATTCGAAATTCCAAATTTGGGCTTCCATATACCCATATTCGTGATAAAACGCACGTTATTCAAAATTTGATGGATCTAGGTACCTTTGTTTTATCACAAAGCGAGAAATATACATACATTTAGGAAGATTCTTTATACATTGAGAAATATACATTCGTTTTATGCAGATTCTTTATATATCGAGAAATATACATTCATTTGCGCAGATTTTAATTTCTTTAAATATAATACAGGGCTCTAATATTTGGAAGCAACAATTTGAAAAGTGAACGAACATTTATAGTCAACCAACGCAAAATGACAAAACAAAATTAAAAGTCCTTCTGAGCAAATTACCCCTTTGGACTAAAGAGACCCTTTTACAGGTACTGAAGAACAAATTTTAAAATAAACAGCAATGATTGAGTTTGCATCAAATACAGAAAGAGAGTACTATCTCAACAGCATTTTAATATCCAGTACACTTTCTGCTTTCTGATAGATGCACATAAAATGATGGAAATTAAGGAACCAGGTTATAGTCACCTAAATGTCGGCATTAACTCCTGTAGATGACTTTCCAGTATCCGAACCTTAAATTTTCATATTTATAAGCAATAGAAAGAAGTAAAGGTCTTTATAATTACAAAGAAAAAAGCATTTTTTGCAGAGAAACCGTGTCTGATTCCCGAAAATTCGTTATCTTAAATTTATGTTTCTAAACTCTTAAATCGGTATTTTTCAATAGTAAACATATTCATACTAGTAAGTTAAATCACGATTAAGTCATAAATTGTGCAAAGTATAAGAAATATAAGCATACTGTAAGACCTTTTACAATGTTTATTAATATAATCGGAAAGTATGATCATTAACAATACGTTCGTCATATTCCTCCTCTGTTGCTACTTTGAGCCATATTGTGCTTTCATATTGCTAAATTCTTGCTGAAAATCTTTTGAATAAAACTAAAAATAACTGGAGCACTACGCACTGCATTTCTTACCCATAATTCCATTTGCCGCTTCAGATTCCGCCTCACCTTTCTTCTCTCTCCATCTCCATTAAGGGATCCCGGTAATAAGCGAACCTCCACCTGATTTTGTTTTCTAATCTCCCAGAAAAGCGTGCATTTTACCACACCAAGACGCGCGTGTATGTAATGGCGGTCATTGTGCTTCCAAGAAGAAGATGGTTCGTAATTATGAGGGACACAAAAGATGAAATTTCGGAAACGCGATGGGTCGGGGAACCTGCTCCCTCAGGATCCCCGAGAAGTGTTTTCACCAGAAAACCAATTTCGCAGCAGAAGGCGAAAGCCGCAATTAAGTATACCACCTATCCCTGCTAGGAGCTTAATAATAGCGAGTTATTAAGGTTTGCTTTTGCTCTTAAATGTAGCCTTTATTCATTCCTTGATGATTCGTGTAGTTAGGCTTTAAAGAGAGGTATTTTTCGACAACCATCATGTTTAATGACACTTAAGGGTACGTTAAAGGGGTAAAGAAGCATAGCAGCTGTCTGCGCTTGTTTTCACTTCGATTTATTTCGAAGCACAAGTATATTATTTCAGAAGCATAAATTCGCCGTGTGGTATTAAAATTATAGAATATTTGATTCGCAAAGTAATCGCACTGCGCATGCCTAGATGCGATATATAGTATGAGTATATGCCATTTTCCACTTTCAATACGTAAACAAAATAATGTTAATGTTACCGTTAAAGTATGAAATCCGTTATTTTATAGAATACCTAGTTATTAAATGAAATAACTGATCGTGTCCGTTAAAGTGTAAAATTCTCTTGTATTTCATGGTTTAACTAGTTATTTCATAGAATAACGATCTGCAGCCCGTTAAAGTATAAAATAATCTATATCATATATCTCGCTTTTTATTATAAGGCACATTTACGTTTCGTTTAACAATATGGAATGTTCGTGTAAAACCCAGTGTGTCAACAAAAAATGATTTTCTTAGAAATAATGTTCTTTGTCATTCCAAGTGTCATTTTAATAATCCTTGTTGTAACAAATGATTTTATGGTACGTTTCCATAAATACCATTTATGCGCTGCATAAATTAGATAAATTGCTTCTTTTTCATTTTAATTGTCTATCATTAGTTTATTTATAGAATACCTCGTTATTTCATTTTAGATAAATTGTTTTTTTTACACTTTAACTGTCTCTCGTTAGTTAATTTATAGAATACCTAGTTATTTCATAGAATAACTAGTTAAAGTGTCAAATTGTTAACATATTACACACTTTAACGGACACGATCAGTTATTTCATGGAATAAATAGGTATTCTATGAAATAATTGCATTACATACTTTAACGGTAACATTAATATTACATTCTCAATAAACTGACTGATATTTTTATATTCTTGATTTCCTATCTGGTAATACGTTTTTTAGGACATAAGGAGCACGGATCGATTTCAGAATCAGACCTTAACAAACAATATTTTGTAGTCGCGCTCTGTAGAAATGAAATCGTCATTAAAACTGTCATTATGTTTTTTTTTTGCCAATAACTGTTCTAGGCAGATAAATAAGAATTGCATTGAACAAAGTTGAATGGCGAATTAAACTGCTTAGTTTCTTATAACTTGGAAAAATAAAAAAAATAGATTGGCGTAGATAATTTAAGATCCGCTTACAATAGGAAGTGAGACACCATTGAAAACAGGTTTTTTCGTAACTGCGTCATTGAGATGACGAAGTAATGTGATAGCTTACCTGATTAGGGCTAGAGTTTTCTTTATATACTCTCAGGAATGAAACTCGCAGTTCACTGAATGCCTTAAAATGCGAACGAATGTCTGAAGAAAGTATAAATAATGCAAATTCCCCGACTTGAAAATCCATCAGTTTAACTCACTTGTGTGATAACATTGCTCTCAGTGGTTTCATAAGCAACGAAATATGCATTTCGAAGAGATACTGAGGGGAGAGAGAAGAATGCAATCTGATGTTTTTCGGTATGGCCAGCTGTTATAAGACTTCGGTATTATACAACCGCATTCAGCTATTCTAATGCTTTAAGCACGACACTTATTTGGGATCATTAAGCTCCCATTTTTCATTTTCTTGGGTGTTAAAAACAGGAGTTTAAAAACACCTCATCTGAAATTCCGTGTCTGTGGCCTATGCCTCATATTAATCTGCTTTGGGAACCCCATGTCCAACTTTTAACTCCCGAATTAAGGATTACAATGAGATCTGGGTTAAGGCTTGGTACTCCCGAATTAAGGCTTGGTATGAGATCTGGGTTCCTAGTTTGAGTTTGTGAGCTTAAGCTGTAATCAAGAACCTCACGCCCAACTTTTAACTCCCAAATTAAGGCTTAGTTTGAGATCTGGGTTTCAAGTTTGGCCTCGTGAGCTTAGGCTGTAATTAGGATCTGTATTCTGTACTCATTTGCAACTACTCTAGACTTAATCTATAATCTTAATGTCATCGGCAGCTATCATAATAGCTTAATTCTATAATTTAATTATATATCGAGCATGATCTCTTTCTGTGTTGACTTGATTCATTGGAGTCTACAACTCCTCAGGCAGACTTACTGAACACATAGGATTATAACTGCACAATCTGATTGCACTTAAAAAGAATATCGACGCAAGGTAGAAAGATATTCTTGATACTCTTACAACAGAAGGATCGAAGCAATACATTTTTCTTAAATGAGAAACTAGGAAGCACTACACAATTCTCCCAATTGCTATTGTTATCAAAGGACAATAATCATCCGTACAAGGTATCGCTTAGGTTGTTATTCCTTTTAATTTCTTCTAATAATATATTGAGATAGCTAGATATTTTTCTTAATATCTGTTTGGCACTTTAGTTCATCATTTTTATCAGATTTCATTAATGTGTACAACTAAAATGTAGTTGCATTCTAAATATAAATTTTTAGGTAACTTTCTTAATGGAAAAAAGTTTAATCCTCTCGATTATCACATACGTATGTGAACATAAAAATTTGCTCAATTGTTATGCAGGAAAAATATTTGGAAATCTAGTAGTTATTAAATTATATTGATACCAATAAGTGTTTAAAATCTCTTATTTGAAGTGTTTTCACTTCCAGCTAACTGGACTAATACTTTTAATTTTTGAGAAGAAAATACCCTACATAAATACCCTTCTAAATACTAAAGAATACCCTTCATAGATATTATTAACTTGTGGAGATTTATTTAGTTTCCCTAACAGTTAATTTTTAGTTACAGCGAGTTTCTTTTCAGTCTCGTTTACACCCACACTTTCCCGCCAGAATGCTAATGACATAGCTCGCGTGTGTTCAAACTGAGGAGAAAGAAGTGCTATTTAAGCGAAGGTTTTGAAAGGTGATTTTAAAGCGTGTAATGCCTGCTTGTAGGCATGTTGTTATTTTGAATTACTAGCGATTTTATTCAGGAGCATTGAGGGTGTTCTAGCCATTAGGCTTGTTTCCACCGGCTTCTACAAGTCAGAGCCTTCCTGTGCGTTAAATTCTTGTGAGTCATTAGATTAATTTAATGACGTTTTATTTTAAGTTCAACATCACCTGTTTGAGCTAAGCCAGAAGTGTCAGCTTCGTAAACCCAAGTAGGGCCTACATGTAATTGAATAAATCTCTTGTACATCCTACCTCTGACATTTCTGCTGTTTAAAGATCTGTGGATATTTCCTGACACAGTTTTTTACAGCTCGTTAGTTTATACTTCATAAGAGAACAAGACTCTATAAACTCTGAAATTTTTTTCGATATTTGTTTGCAGAATTATCCCTTTGGTAATGGACATATTCTCCCATTTCCGTTATTTATTGCCATTTTAAAGAAATAGAATTCGTTACTTTAAATAAAAAAATAAGAGTTACCTTTATTTTATTTCAATGTAAAAATTTATTCCAGGGGCTTTAGAATTATATTTTGAGACGTTATCACTAAAAGAAATCAATTGTTATTAATTCTATAATTATATTACCTTCTGTGATGGTAAACGTTTTTGTTATTTATTTACTTCTTCTTATATTTACAGTGCAAGAGACGAAGATAAGAAAGTCACTTCTTGATTTTTAATTTTTGTGTGTGCATGCGCAAATAGTTATGGCTTAGTTAAATTCCAATTTAAGGATAATATATTACTTAAAGACTCAAGCTGTGTGGTTTTGTAAAACATATGGAGTTAGTAAATTTAATTTAACACCTTTCCAATACGGATTGAAATATTTCCTGTCACCGGTAAAATCTAATTTAGAACCTTACAAAACTTACAATATCTGAGGTCAGTCAAACATTTCAGTGTGAAAGGAATTCACTCTGGAAGAAATTCCTTTTCAGTTTAACAATATTAAACAAGCGTAGAGTGAAAAGGAATGGAATTAAATTCAAAACTTCATTACCTTCGGGCGATATCGGTAAGCTTTACATCAGTTTTATAAAATAGTATCCTGTAATTACGTCGCGACACACCTTGCAAAGTAGATTATTTTTCTGTGAAAAGTGTATTATTTTTACTTGGCAAAATTAAATTTTAAAGAAATAACGAGCGTTTTCCTCATGTGGGCTACTTCTTCATAAATTTAAAACTTGTAAAAAGCTAATGAATTTTGTTTTAGATTTTTACTTAAAAGAAAGAAGACCACCCAAGCTTTAAAATGGTATACTGTAATTCGTTATAACTGTTTAGGAAAAACATTTTAAAAGTATAAAAGCCTTTTAGATGCCCCTTAAGCAGCTAATTCATAATAATACAATAGCAAAGCTACAGAGTTTTAGGGAAATTAAATTTAATTTCTCTTCGTGATGAGAAAGTTGTTATAAGTTGTTTTAATATTTGAAAGAAAAATTCTGCTTAGTTAAAAAATGACTGATTTCTTTCGATGATAACTTTCTATATATCCCATCATATGCCAGCCAGTCTCTGCATTGCAACTTCAGATAGACGTCGCTCTTCGCGATATGTACCAATGAGCGTCTTGACATTTCTCCTTCTTTTCGATCACCATACACATATACAGTTTAACTAAAACATTCATTTCCAGAGTTTACAGACTTTTCACATTTAAAGAGCAAAGTGAACAAAAATTGATTACCGTTACTTGCGGGACTTCAAAATAAATCGTATTTAAATTAACAACACACAGGCATAAATATTACCTAATATTAAATTTCGAAGAGCCCAATCCTTACCTACCTAGAATTAACACTCAACAAATAAATAAACTACTCACCGAGATGTAAGCATATTTCGAAACAGTTACCTTTGGCAGAAATGGCTAGTTGATACACTGTAAATAATACTCAAATGTTTCTAAATCAAGCTCCGTAAATAAAGTTACATGTATTAATTTAAACCTATCTTAATTTTTCTTCTGAAGAAGACCATTTCAGAAATTAAAAATGAGAGAAAATAATTATTATAAAATATCTGATTATTTAAATAAAAGCTTCTAGGTTTTTTTTCTAATTGTCCTTTTGCTGTTGCTCTTTTTATCCTCTAGTGTTTAATTAACCTTAAAATATCTGATTATTTCAATAAATCTCATAATTTTCTTAATTTTTACATTCTTGTCGGAAGTAAAGGAAATACTGTGGTCACGAAAAATTCCGGGTACCATATTTCAACGAAAATATCCATTTTGACAGCTATTAAATGCAATATAACGATGTTTTTGCGTGACATCTGTACGTAAGGACAGAATAAAGAACTTTTTTCCCCAAACGTATTAAAAAACTGATTGAAAATGGATTCAGAAGATATTTGTTAGTGGTGTCTGTGCGTATCTACGTATGTATCTCGCGTAACTCAAAAACGTATAGCCTCAGAACATTGAAATTTTGTATGTAGGACTGCTATAACATGCAGCTGTGCATCTCCCTTTTTGGTTGCAATCGGCTGCACCAAAAGTAGTATATATACCCACTCTATTACTCGGCTTAGTGAGCTCAGCTTTTGTTATTCTTATATATTGGTAAATTACGCATTTCTTGCTTTAAAAATGATTGAATTATGTTGTTCTTATCTTCTGGTTAACATTTTTATGCCTTTAGTTAATATGAATGCAATAGTTATACAATTATCAACACTTTAATAGTTGTTTAAGTGCTGCTAAGCCTAATTTTTTAACCATAACAGCCACATTTGTTTGCATTTGAAACTTAGCAGAATTGAAATAAGTCTTTCTGCACCTTTAGTGTCGTTTTGCCGCTTGGAATCAAAAGGAAACTTTTAGTTTTGCCCGCCAAAATCTACCTTCTTGCCTGCTGTCCGAATTCTGTGTCTTTGCGTAGATACTCTAATTTTAATTTTAAAAATTGTTTTTTTAATTGTCTTAATGGTATCTAGTATTTTATGTTTTTTTCTATCTTTCAATTTTTAATGAAAATAAGTTGAGATTTTGTGTATTTTGCCTTGCTGCGAAGTGAGAACTGAATTAATTGAATGAGAAGTGCATTTCTAATGAAATTCGAGGAAATAAGTTTAAATGAAATGCAGGAAACATTGCATATAATTTATTATTTCATGAAAGAAGTCATCTAGTGTACACATCAGATTTTTTATTTTGTGGCTACTGTTGCTTATCTTCCCCCGTCTTAGATACAAAAATATATAAAATTCAAAAGTTATACCAAACTCAGAAGCTGGAAGATTTTCCACTAGAGTCAAATGAGAGAGAAAAGATGGCTGGCTAGAGGAAGCTTATTTGGTAAGGTATTTTAGGCAAGCTCAAAGAGCAGCATAGCTTTCGTAGAAGAAAGTGGGTAGAAAATAAAACAGTGCACATATGTCAGTACATTCACTCATATAAATATTACCTGTTCTGTGATTCCAATCTTAAGTATTTGTGTTAAATCAGTAGTAATGTTGGCATAAATTCAATGCATTTAATACATGGAAATTAAATGATAAAATAAAACACGAATTTTTATAAAGGCCAATTTTCCTAACATTTAATTAGTTTAATATATTTTCAGAACAGAACTGACTTACACAAATAAAACAACGTATTGCTTTTTTGACAATATAAATCATTCGGAAAACTCTTAAAACTTTCATTACAGCTACATCTCATCTAATAGCTCACTTACCTTCCTTCCATCTCTTCCGAAACTTGAAACGGATTTTATGTAATAACCTTTTACAACACAGTATCCCCACAGGAGAGCAATTTACTCACGGCTTATGGCAATTTTTCATACACCCTGGGGTGCTCTAACAGAAGACGAAAATCTAGAGAACATGTAATTGCTCAAAAAAAAAAAGAAAGAGAAAACTTTCAGTAAAATTTAAAACGAAATTACTACAGATTTTTTTTTCTTTTCCAAGAAAGTAATGAAATAAGGAAATGAAATGATTTAAGGATTATAATTACTTTGAATAAGCGGAATTTATTCTGTTAAATGCTAATTAAAGTTGCTTTTTAGCTTAGATTAGGAGAATGACTATATTATTCAAAATATTACATTAAAAAGACCATTTTGCAGTTTTTACGTTGCTTGATCCCAAACTTTCTGTCAGAATCCTAATACTGCATTTCAGATTCTACACGAAATATATAGTTTGCATCCCGAAAAAAAAGGCCATCACACCGAGTTCACACCCAATTAAAATACCGAGTTCATTAATGTAAAAATTTCATTTATCATCATTCCTATTGCGCAGTTTGTTTAATAATGTTAATTGAAATGAAAATCCGTAATATACTCCGCTAAAATTGGATTTTAAAAATATATATGAAACATCTGATTTTATACACTTAACGAAGCATGATTTGATTACATTTGTCTACAGTTATTTTCATGATGTTGTGTAATGTGAAAAAATGTAATATACAATGAAATACAAACTATGCAATTTTATGGATTAATAACGAAGGTACGCTAGGGATTTATAAAACCGTACTTTCAGGTGATATTTACTAAAGCCAAAATGAAAAAATAATAGTGGATTGCCTGCAATACTACTGAGATTTCTTAATTCATTTTTCTTAGTAGTGGTTGCAGGATATATTCAGCTGATGCAGCACATCCAAAGAGTTAATTTTCTTCATCGATTCGTTTGAACTTACATTTATATTTGTATGCTATAAAAGCATGCTATTGAGCATCTCATGGAAACAATATGCTACGTTAATTACCCATTAACCATATTGCTAAATTATTAATGTGGTGATTTCTGGTATGAATAAAGTTTCAACATGCCTTAAGGAGACTTCTACTTTACACGCTGAGTATTTACTAGTGAAAAGAAGAATATCATTCTTCCGCTTGTTATCCATTTCAAAGATTATAAAATTTCCAAAGAAGGACGTCATTCTTCAATTCATTGTTACTTTCAGAAGATAAATAAAGTTCATTCTTCAGTTCACTATCCATTTGAAAAGACAGACACGATTCTTGAGATTCTCACAGAAGAAGGACACCATTCTTCAGTCCATTATTCATTCTAGGAGAGGGACATCATATCCATTTTCAAAGAGAGACAACATTTTTTAATTCAGCTTATCAACTACTAAGCTATTACATTACTAACTGCTGCTATTCTCACGCGTAGACATTATCTCTACATTTCGGCAAGTTATGTTACATTCTGGCTGTGGGTACATGATATCATATAAAATATAAATGTTAACTTTATTTTCTCATTGTTTTGAGATTAGTAAAATGCAACAAATAAACATCTCCTTACACATCAGCTTGCTTAAGCTTTAATGTTTATTCCTTACACCTCCTGTAAATCTATGCAAAGCTACAATTTCTCAGCTCAGATCTACTTGATATGCCATGTCTGATCGGATTTACTTGATATAAAGTTCAAGTAGTTAGCAATACGTAGCAGACACGCCAATGTCAGACATTCACGTCTATTTTGATCAGCGGTTTTTCTTTCTACGAGTAAGCAGCGACCAGCTACGTTTATTTTAATCACATCGTTTGAGATTGCTCCAATTTTAACCTCTGCTGTTTGCGATAAAATCTGCATAACCCTTTGTGCTGAGCGAGTATGTGACAGAGAGAGGCAGAAAGAAACAAATCCGCATATATCACACTGAAATGTGACAAACTCATTAACTGAAAATTGCTAAGATCACCAATGGCATAGGTCATATCATTTTTTCAGTGAACTGCTATGTATGCCCGTCATAATGCCTTTCCAGCGGTTTTAGTATAATTTAGAAATGTTCTAAAGTGTAAATTTGATTAGATGTAGCATTTGGTCAGCACATATCAACAACCATTCCATTTATAGACCTTATCTTGGTCGAAAAATTGCGATTATATAAAATTTTATTGGTATGAAATAATGTTTATAATAAATGATGATAAACGACTACCTGCTTACACAAATAGTAGCACGCTGAAAATTACTTATATGTATGTAATCGTTTATTCAATAAATACGGAATATACGTAATTTCTTACTTTCCAAAGCAAAATACGTATAAATTAAAACATGTAACAGGGAAAGTCTTTATCTAAAATTTTAAACATTTGTTTAAAAAATATAGTGCTTTAAAAGAGGGGATTCGAATTAAGAAAAATTACTGCGAATTTAATTAAAGTAATTAACTATTTTGAAACGAAGTACAAGGGAAAATTGGAAATCACAATATATTAAAGAAATAAATGAAGGCTTGTCCTTGGTTTTTTAAGGGTCTGGCCAGGAAAGATTAGTCCTGTTTTATTTAATAATTAAAGCTTTTGATTAGGCTATATTTCTGATCGGATACAAAGCAGTCCAAGTAAGTGAAAAATAATTTTCTTAACTTTATTAAAAAAAAAGAAACTTTTTTTTGAAATTATCTCCAGTTAGGAGGTGTATGCAAATA
>KK112804.1:0-32280 GCA_000611955.2 Stegodyphus mimosarum | reverse complement strand
ATATATAAGTTTTAATTAATTTCAATCTGATAATCTCCTAGGAAATGATAGAAAGAAAATACTAACGTTGCAGGAACTTTTTTAAGTGAAGTATTTATAAAATGGGAGATTTTTTAAATTTGAAAACTTAGTAAAGATTATACAAAACATAGAAAGCAAAAGGTGTAGTATGTATTAAATTTAATGAAAAATCTTTTTTAAATATTTTGCCAGAAAAGTTGTTGCCGATTCCATAGAAGGATCCCGATTTTGCAAGAGGAATTAATCTCTTTCCATAAAATCACCAAGAATTCGATTCGATCGCATTTCGTCTCTCTCTCATTTTTGAATAATACTCCTATGCGAAAATAGAAAATATAGCTAAATAGTGTAAGTTTTTAGCTTAAATCTTTCATTTTCAATAAATGTAAAAAACAATACATATTTGATTGTAACGGAGTTTTCCGCTAAATAGGATCTTAATAAAGCTGGAAAAACATGAAAGCAGTACCTTTAGTGCGGGTAGTAATCACCAACGAAATATATCATTTTCTGCCAATGTTTTGTAGTTTTTCAGTCTTCGACCCAAAAACTTAGTGACCGCTAACCCAAAAACAATTCAACCTCATTTCAAACTTCCTGTGCAAGATAGAAGATAGCACCAGTAAGATGTAGCTGCAGGTTGAAAAAAGGTAGAAGTCCAAAGATGTTTTATGGCTATATGATGGCTGTGGCAAATGATCCTATTCGAGCTCGCGCAGAGTCCAGCTGCTGAATGCAGACATGTGCTATCTTGCATTTTCTTGATGGAACATTACCTTTTGCGCCGAAACTCATTTCGACGTTTCTCCTTTAGAGCAACGTTAACACGGACGTCATCTATACATAACTGGCGAGAGTTTTACCTTTTTCCAGATACTCTTTATGGGTAATAACACGGCAATCCCACCAGATACAATGCATGATCTTTTTGTCAGCCAAATTGCGCTTTGCGACGCTGTCGATCGGCCCGCCGGCCGCAGACTAACCCCCTTTTTCGGCCTATGGTGTTGGAGTAAATCCACTTTTCATCACAAGTGACGATCAGCTCCAGAATTGTATCCTTGCGTTGATATTTGAGCAGATTAGTGCTGGCCCGATGTCTGTCCTTATCTGGTTGCGTCAGCTATCGGGCGCCCAGCGATTGAACTTGTTCGTCAAGTTTATGTGATGTATAGCGCGACTAATGGACGTGGCACTAGTGTCTAACTTCTTAGCAAGCTTTCGAGTTGCATACTGATCCTCTTCCACAGGATTCTTGCAAGCGGGCCTAAGACCAAAAAATCGGAAAAGGCGCTCTGCTTCTTCAATGTCATAGACCTTGTTTTTGAACTTTCGGTACCATACCTCCAGTGTCGTATGATACAGTATTAGTACCTAAAACTGCACACATGATTTGGTGACATTCTGTACCTGAGTTTTGAAAAAGAATTGGAAGTAAATGATGGTTCTAATTTAGTAGCGTGATAGTTCCACTTCAGATACCTTGTGTCTCATGATAACGACATTTTTTTACAAATTTCACAACACAGTGTATTAAAGCAAATTTGTTTCTTTCAAATGCCAAAATTCGTTGGACAAAATATGATTAAGCATGCCAAAGCTAACTGTTTGCGCAGACGATATTTGTGATATGCGGTGGTGGAAACCTTTCGTTAAAACCCGATATATATATATATATATATATATGTGTGTGTGTGTCTGTGTGTGTGTATTCTTGCGTTCTACGGGTTCATGGAATTGGAGTAATTGATGACAATACTTGACGAAGAATCAAAATTCAATTTATTAGCCATTATTATACAGAAGAGTTCACAGGCGCATTTACATACGTCGAAGAACCACGATAAACAAACTGAAACAATCAGCAACACAGCCGTCAGGTTATCAGGCTATAACGGTGTAGACAGCTTCACGGCAAAGCACTAAAATACAGCTCCTGACACGGTTTGGTCGCTCTCGGAACCGAAGACACTGCTATTAAACTCAGCGTACTCTCTATGTTCTAAACGGTACAACTCAAGATACACTGACCATTAACTCGACGATGCACTGATACACCGAGTATAAGCAGGGTTTTTATAGCAACATTCTGGGAAAACCGGTAAGAATTCGTTTTAGAATGTTCTCTCTCCGACTATAGTATATCGCCAATTCTGTTGCCAAGGGTCGCCAAATGCCCTATTTCGAGCCAAATCTGGCAACTCTGCCTTTCTTTGCCATTTTCTGGCAACCTTAAACCCGCTTTGCGGGGAAGCTATCTTACCACAACTGGGCAATTCGTAACAATATATATACGTATAAGGTAAAAAATATGTAAACCCAAATTATAATTTAAATTAGCAGTAGCCCCTTAATTCCTCATTTTAATTTGGTTACTTAGCCTCTCTATTCTAAATAGAGTAGTAACTTTTGTTATTTCTAGAATTGTTTTTGTTATTTCTAGAATAATCAGTCATATGTTTTTTTATTACATAGATGCCATAGCTAATTCGGAACTCAAAATTTCCAGAATTCCCCTTTGTATTACCACGGCTTTTATTTCTGCTCCTGTTATCGCTAAGCACGCTGTTTCTCTTCTTACAGCAAAACTATTAAAAATGTAAAGTGTTTGATCGAGGCACGACTGTGTTAAATGAATTGTGGCCGCAGACGTCAATTGGAATAAAAAAGAATAATTAATCTGCTTCTGCTTCCAAGTTTGCTGTTAATTATGAATAAATATCTACAAAAATCAACTTTCCTAAGTAATTACATCTACGCCATCTTGCCATCAATATTTGAACAAACAATATTTTATAGATCAACATCTACACTCTCAGTATTTCTACAACATTCAAGCTACGTCTGCTTGATTACCCACACGCTTTGATGCTTTGGTTGCATATTCTGGTTCCACGAGGGGCCTCACACATAAAAGCTCATCAAATTTGTCCACCATAAAAATGTAAAGTGTGTAAAAAAGCTGCATACTTTAAGGTAAAATACAATAAAATAGGAAAACACTGAGACTCATTGTCTCTGAAATCTTACTGCAGGGTGAGGATGCGATGACAGATTGTCCTATCAGGGGTGTGGCGGCAGTCCTGTGACAGCCACACATTCCATTTACCACTGTTATACTGGCCAAACCTGCGTGGATTTGCAGGCTTTTTGCCAGTTGTCTTTAAATATGGCTTCCTGGAGGTAACAATATCAGTGAAGGTGTCACAGAGACAAGATATGAAAAATAAAGAGAAAGGTGGCACTTTGCCACTGCGGAGTATTACTTCGTGGGGTGGTGTTACATGCAAATCAAATACAAGTGGAGTATGAGAACATAGAGAGATTACTAATATAAAAATAGATATACAAGTATTTACAATAATTACATAGAGACGATAGTCCAAAGTAGAGCCATGGCACTCGTGCAACTAGTATATATATATATACACACATAAACACATGTATAAACGAAGTGTTTCAGAAGGATTGCACAACTAAACATCTCTTGAAGAACTGATCTTAAATCCATGATTTCATTAAAAAAATAAATGAACGAGGTATGCTTTCCATGTGAGATAAGTTTATAAGTTTGTTTATATGATGTGAAGTTCGCTAGTGCATCAGATTGCGAAATTGTACCCTTCACGTCAGACAAACAATTATATAGAAATTATAAGGTTTTTACTCCTAATTAGTAGAAATACTGAAATATATTTTTTAAAAATCTAAAATAAATGCATTTTGTGCTATAACGAACAACTTCTTCATTGTTCTATTTTGCGAGCAAAAACGATTTCAATAATAAATTTAATAATATATTCTGCAGGGCGTATTTCAAAGATTACACTATCACGTTCTTTCAAAGCAATTTTAGCAGGGTAAGATATGACTTACTAACTGGATGGTTCTTCCCCGAAAGAACGTGGAAAATTTACATTTCGGGCAATTTACTAAAACACTTCACATGACCAAAATTATCATAATTCAAATGCTTACTTCATTCGATTCATTTCTTAAAATGGGATTGCAAGTCTTTGATTTCCTATTCAACAAAAATGGAAACCTGGTTGTTGACCAAGGATCGATTACAGGCAAACGCCAACATAAGCGTTTTATTTGTTTTCTCCATATGCAACGTAGATACTAGCTCGTTTCCCTTAGAAAATTCTCCACAAAGGTATCATTCATCCTAGAAAGATAGCCGTTTGTGAGCTTTGTCATAATCAAACACATCGAGTCCACTCAGCAGATAGTTTTATGAGAGCGTTTTAAAGACCTTTCGTATATTAAATATTTAAAATATTTAAATGAAGAAAAAGTTGATAAAAATAAGAAACGAATTCTTCAGTTAAGGGATATTTAATAAGTTTGAAAGAAAAGAAATATAACTTCTGAGAGTGATGCAGTAGTGAGAGATTAAGTACTTTTCTAAGGGCTTTAACGATGCGTTCTTAATATAAATCGTACTAAGCTTCTAAAAATGCTTTTCTGACATTATTTCCGAAGAAAATCGAAATGGATCTCTGATAAGATTTCATTTTTCTTCTAGAATGGCTTCATTTAAGCCACGTGACTTTGCTTAATTTTATACAGCTATCATTTTATTTTATTATTTATATTTAGTTCTTTGCTTTGTTCAGAGCGTTATTAAGTAATACATTTTATTTTCTCTTCAAACTATTTGAAAATTTTTTTCTGCATTTTACTTATCCGTCCTTTTAAATTTTTCACAATATTTTGTTTTTATCAATTTACCCGTGCGTTCTGAGCTTTATCATATTTTCTTAATTTTGTTTCATTTCTCAGTCCCGTTATTATTATTATTATTATTATTATATGAATAGGCAAAAAGAAGTTACTTAACATTTTCTTATTTGTTTAGCTTTTATTTTAGATATTCAATTTCCTTTCTTCGAATATGACAATCATTGGTATTAATTTGACATGACAAGTCAAATAAAGAGAAAATGGACTGCACTGATTATTTTTCATTTCCATTAAATTAGAAGTACCTTGTATTTTCCTTTTCTGATTTTAATATAATTTAGATTTAAAGAATAAGAACAGATATGTATCGTGCTTAACATATAAATTTCTTCGTAAATGGCCATTGTGATAATATTACAATACCGATGAATATTAGCTTCTCACCAGCTTGCAAGCTGAAAAGTTCGTATTATAGTACATAAGTAATTCCTCCCTTCCCCACTATGTGCTCTTATAGTGTTGCTTGTAGCGCGCCCGACAAGTAATCAGAAAGTTCAAATGTGTAATTCCTGTAGGCCATAGCTAATGTTTCGTGTTTTATGCTCCAGATAAATACCTAGAAGCTCTTTGAAGTCCAAATAAAAGTTTCGCATTAAAAGATTAAAATTTTAAAAAGTACAAAACATTTAAATATGTAGAAACGGTATGTCTATACTTCACTTTTATTCTTAAATAATTATGATATTAACATCTGCCATTTATGTAACTGTAAAATTTCAATTTTAAAAAAGCATCACTTCTTAGTCTAAAGGGACATTGGTACTGAATCGGATATTAGTCTCGAAACGGCGTTTTCCGGTCAAAATACTTAAATGCATTGTATCACTTTTCAAATTGTTGCCACCAAATATTATCACCCTGCATTATATTTAAAGAAATTAAATAATGAAGAATCTGTATGTACGTTCCTCATTTTGTAAAAAAATAACGGTGCCTAGAGCCATCGAATTTGAATGACGTAGTCTTCTACCTGAATATGGACACATATAAGCCCGAATTTATTTAAAATTTTGAATTTTTTATTGTCTATTTCATATTTTTAAAAGTTGAACGAATTTTTGATTAACAAACTCGACGATTTTTCAAAGTGAGCAATGGCAACACTGGAGGGAATAAAACATTTTTATTTCCAGCGCGCGAGACTGTTCATCGGAAATCCTAAAGATATGCTGCTTTCAGATATTTCGTGATTTTGTTGTTGAATCGAATGATGTGGCCCAAGCGCCAAGAACGGAATATTTTATAAATAATGTAAACATACCAAACATTAACAATAAAAAGAAAAAAATTTATAAAGGCATATCTTATGAAGAAAACTGAACATTGATACGATGAACTATAAAAACATAGGAAAAAAAACAGAAAAGTATTTGCCAACGCTTAATGTTGCAAAGCGAAATCTAAATCTTTGCTTCTATTTCGCTTTTAAAATTTTTGTAATTCTGTTGTTGAACTGTATACGACATAACTGTGCAAAAAATGATGTTAAAAAATAAAGCTAAAAAGGTAAGAAAAGAATTGGGTTAGTAGGAGAGCGGGTAACAGTAGACTGGTAGACTGCGAGCTCAGCCAAGACCGTAAAATACTTTAACAAACCCTTTTGGATGACCGTTAAAATATGAAATCTTTCAGATTTTTCAATTTGTTTTTTCTTTTTTAAATACAAACTAATATAAATAGAAAACATAAATTATTAAAAAGGTATTAAACATTTGAACTCAACAAGAAACCTAAATATGCATCGAGATTTACAGACTATAATTCACGGCCAAATTTTGTAATAATTTAAAAACTATAATCTGAATACAAACCAGGAAAAATACGCTAGAAATACAGTTAGAAATTTTGCAACTCATCATTCATAGGGTATTAGAAACATAATTTATTCATGACTTTCGTCATGAATTTATTTCAGTTTAATTTCGTGGTATAAAATAGCATCTGTTGTTGAATATTCACAAGAAATCCACGTAAAATTCGTTTTAGATGATTAATACCGTACTGACAAATGCAGTCGTATAGCATTTAAAATGAATAAATGAATATAATAGCTTAGTTTTTGTCTTAGGCGTTTTAAAAGCATTGCCATTTACCGCAAAGTAAAAATCATAAACGGGATAACTCGAAGAGTTATATAAAATTTCTTTGATTCAAGCGAAATAAAGATACGTAGATATTCCCATCACTTTGATTACAGCAATCAGTGAGTACTAAAAACGCATTGTTTGCGCGAATTTGATTGAAAAATGTTCAACATTAATTCATCTATTTTCACAACATCATGTTGTCAAGATATGAAATAAGCTTTTAAGTGGAAAAGAAAGATAAAATTTATGTCAGTATAAATGCTGACACTTTCATCAGAGGAATACTTTACTTTTATTTAACTTTCTGGGGAAATATCACTCTTTTAATAAAAATAAAACGGCGTATGTCATGATAATGGAATGAAGACATCTTCTATTAAATGAGAAGTTAGTTACAGAAAGAATAGTATAATGAGAAACAGTACAGTTAGAAACTTAGGAGTCCAGAAATGCATCTTTTTTAAATTTAGTAACCATTTCATTGCAAAATTATTACAAAATTGTTTCGATTGTTGACAACAAAATCTTATTTGCTTGAGACTTCATAAAATATGCAATATGCCTTTAATATGTGTAATGTCACTGCAACAATAAATTGTATTTAAAGGTATATTAAGAATTTTTGAAAGCTTTTTGTATTTTGAAAAGCCCACATTAAATTGGTGACAAATAGATGCAACTTTTTATTTATGTTTTTTGTTCTTAACGTGTATACGATGCCCAGAGTATTGTTCTTTGTTTTCTTTAGCGCCATTATTTATCCCTCACTTCTTAATTATATTTTTCGTCTCGACTTTCATTCTCTTCGAAGAATATTCGAAAATTATTTTTTTATTGTTATCTTATGGTATTTGTAGCATTTTCAGTGTTACTGAAATTACAATGGAATTGATTGTTTAATCTCTATCTAGTTCACTTAAATTCTTGTGTGTGTTTCATTTTGTTTCCTATTGGACGTTATTCCAGCGCAATTTATGTAGTTAATATATTCTTATTGCACTTTTAACCACTTCTCAGCTCAACAAATAAGAGATTAAAAAAATCTGAAAGATTTCAGATTTTATCTTACGCACAAAGGGTAGTTTTTTTTCATTCACAGCATTTGAGCTAATGTCCTTTTAGGCTAAAAATATGTAAAAGCAGCTTATCTTTAGAATTTTCGATGGACAGTCTCGTTCGCTGGAAATAAAAATGTTTTTTTTCTTCTCACAGTGTTGCAAGTACTCGCTCTGATATTGTTGAGTTTGTTAGTAAAACATTCGTTAAAGTTTTAGAAAATATGAAACATACCGTAAAAGAAATTCGAGATTCAAAATTTGGGCTTCCAGATGCCATATGCGGGTAGAAACGTTATGTTTTTCGAAATTTGATTGCTCTAAGTAACGTTGTTTTATCGCAATGCGAGAAACATACATATATACATACATGCAGGTTCTTCATTATTTAATTTCTTTAAATATAATGCATGGCTTCAATATTTGGTGGCAACAGTTTGAAAAGTTAACCGACATTTAGTATTTCCGACGCAAAATCTCAAAACGGAAACAGTAGTCCTTCAGGAACACAGCCCTTTGGACTAATAATTACTTAAACTGAAATTGAGTTACTTACAATTACTTAAATTGTTGTAATATTATAAGTACTTAAACCAAAACTCAGTATCCTGAATGCGAGAGACTGTTTAGATTAATCTCTGAACGGTTAATAAACGTTATGTGCACAATTTCCCTGTATGTATCATTGTCAAACGATTCTATTAATCAAACTTTTTGTAAGCACCGTTTGCTTACGCAAAAGATTCACGGTTTTTTTTTCAATATCAAATGTATTTACATAATATTTCCATTTCAAGGCATGAAGAGATCTAAATACGCTCGTTAGTCATGATGCTCTATCATAATAAATGCATTGTTGGCATTTGATTTCAGTATCAATCAATCTTAAAATACGTCTCTTTTTAACCAACGGTGGGCCCTCACTAACCAACGGCGGGCACATACTTGGTGGCAATAATCTGAACACTGATACGTCGTTTATAGTTACCCGACAAAAAATGTCCTTTGGAGACAAATAGAACTTCAGTGCTAACGCTCCTCTGGGGTAAAATCTATTTAATAACAGAAATTGTTTGTTATCCCCTGCCTTATTTATAAAAGGAATGTATGTAAAACGAGCAACCATTGACAGTCAAGTTCCTACGTGTGCAGATTGAATGTTACATAATTTAGGAGGTTAAGAAATTAAAAAAATTATTTGATAAGGTAAATGTAAGGTTATATGATTGTATCCTAACCTAGAATGACTAAAAGGAGACAAAATAGGTCAAGAAAAAGTAATAGAGACATACACTGGTGTGCAAAAATTAAGGACGAGACGGTTTTTTCAATATAACTTTGTACAAAAGCTTTCCAAATCAACGCATTTAATACCGTAAGATCCACAATACGTAAGGACATGAGTAATGTAAGCAACACTTACTAAAAGAGAAATCAGAGGGATAAAAAGAAGTTTTATTGAAAAAGTAGCATGGAGCGCAATGCGACTGAAGGCCGAAACATCCCTGTGATGGGTGTTCAGCAAGAAACATCCGGTCTTTAATAGAGGATATGATCTTCCCTGACTGCTAGCCAGGTTTCACATCATTTGTGCATGCTGGATATGTGGTTGTTAATGAACTGTTGAGACACTGTGTCAGGACTGAGTGTTCTTTGCATGTTCTTTGCAAACATTTTGAAGTAACTACTTCTAAACTACAGTCCTGCTCTGGAACAGTGAACTGAAAAAATTAGCTTTGTTCTGATGTAGGTACTGCTCTGGAGAATAACTGCACTTGAAAGGGATTTAAAATCCTCTTTTATTAAATCAATATTATTTACACACTTCCCAACTCGGGAGGGATACAGAAAGTAAAAACCACACTTGGGCCTAACTTAACAATCAGATAAATTTAAACTAAGCTAAATATAAATATAATTAAATCCTTGCTCACAGAGCTGAATCGCGGAGTTGGCCTCTAACTAAATGGTGCGTAGCAAGATATACTAATACTAGCGCACTTCAATTTATTTCAATATGCAATCACGTAGTAAGCACTATGGCTTATAAATTTAGCTGCTAGCTGGTCAGGCGAACGTCGAACAGAATGACCGTGATCTGGCACTAAGTGCTCTCTCACACTAAGAGGTTTCTACCTCTGGTTTAAATATTACTTGGCTCTACTTCAAATTAGCATAAGCTGAAAACGCGCGCTTCTTCTGACGGCAAGTTGAAACAGAGAAGAGATAGAAAGATTTAAATTAAAATAAAACTTTGTTAGTTTAAATAAAACCTTACAACTGCTGCTCGTTCCTCTTGCAGCATCAATCGCATTTTCGGAATCGTTACTGGCGATAAATTACGTGCTGCCACGGGTATCCCTAGTAAGTTCCGTACATGCTTGACGGGATTTAGATCCAGAGACCTTGCCGACCAATCCATGTGTTCAATATCTTCACTCTCCAACAGCTCTTCGACAGTAACTGTGCGATGAGGTGGAGCGTTGTCGTCCATGAAGAGGAACTGGGGACCCACAGCCCTTGTAAAAAGACGCATGTAAGGAAGAACAACCTCGTTACAATAGCAGTCCCAGGTGACGAACCTCCTTAGGAGATATGAAGGTCGGTCCGGCTACCAAGCATTATGTCTGCTCGAACGAGAACTCCGCGACCTCCAAAAGGGGTTGAAGGGGTTATTGCGTGACCCCGCTCTGTCCAGATGTGTATATGTCTAGAATCGCAACTCAGACTGAATCTACTCTCATCTGTAAAGAGTACTCGTCCCCATTCATTGTCTCTCCAATTCCGGCGTTTCCGGCACCACAGAGAACGCCTTCGCCGATGGGCAGGCATTAGAGGTACACACCGTACAGGGCGTCGTGCAAACAGACCACCACCGTGCAGTCTTCTGGCCACGGTAAAACGCGATATCGGTCGTCCAGTCGCCTGTGTCGTGTCTAGCGATTTCTCCCGCTGTCTGCCTGTTTCTTCTGGCCTGTAAGGCAATATACCGGTCATCTGCGGGTGTGGTTCCTCGTGGACGACCACTACTAAACCCCCGGATAGCTGTTCCTGTAGTTTGAAATCGTCTCCAAAGTCGTGAAACGATGCCGTGAGCAATTCCAAACTCTGCAGCCACACTTGTCACACTGCGGCCTTCCTTTAACTTCCCAATGATTCGACCTCGAGTAAAAGCATCCAGATGTCGTCTAACAGATTGATTATTCGCCATTTCTCGCTGAGGCAGCAACTCGGTGTGATTTTAACTGCTATACGGCGTGCAATCTCTTTACCAGAAATACTGATCTTACACCGACAACATGCTTTATACTACTCAGACACTCCCCCATTACGTCTACCTGCATATCTGCGCATGTGCTACCGTACATCCCCTTACTTAATCTCCCGATTGGTCTTTCTGTGCGCTCTGCCTCTTCGTTCAGCTGATATGCTAATTTTTCGACTGCGTCCTTAATTTTTGCACACCAGTGTATACTAAAAGGAAATACATTTATATACATTTTTATTCATAGATTCCGTTAAAGTCATGCCGTTAATACCATCACCTTTTCTAAACTGAATCACCTGTCTGTTCGTGCTTACGTCAATACTATTCCATACGTTTCAAAATCTTGTACAGATTATTAATGAATGATAAATCAAACATAAAATGATAAATGCCTTTTTTTGTTTCACTTGTCCGGGAAAGCACTCATCGTGATAATAAAGCAGTGAAATTAACGTCGCTTTGCTGTAATCAAAGTTAATTACTTTAGAATTGCCACTTAAAAATGAAGCGATTAAGTGGCCCGTCCGATGTTAACTTCATACCCTTAAATAAAAATAAACTTGATCCTATGGAACCATTCTCCTGCATAACATTTTACTCTGTAGAGTCATTCGGTTATTTTGAGGTTGAAAAACGTGAAAAATGTGAAATGCCCTTGTCGGGACTTGAACCTGAACCTCTCGAATACGCGCCCAGTATGCTACCGTTACACCAAGAAAGCATGCACAAAGGAGGGAGAAAATACCTTACATGCTACCCCTTTTAAACGGCGACTGGGAATTACGGGACCCAGTTGGCAAATCCACGCTAAACAGGGGGTGAAGAATCATCATCCACTACCTTTTAGTTCAGGCGCTACTGTACAGAAATTAGGATTTTTAAAGTAGGAAACGCGAAAAATCAGCAATGCCCTTGACAGTAGCCGGGTCTCGAACCTTGGACTGCTCTGTGTTACAGTTACACCACGAAGGCTTGCAGAAAGGAGGGTGAAAATACTTTATAACACTTAGTCATGGAAAGCTGATAACGCTTCTATTACAGCACGATTTTTTCCTTTCTTATAGTTAATGATAAATATGTGCATATAATCAAAATCGCTGAAACAACCTTGTATTTGGTGTACATTTATTAAAACACTCAATCGATTTCGAAGGCAGCTACAGGTCCTTCCTCATCAGGAGAAGGAAATTTCTAGGAAGGGAAAGCGTTCGTTCGTTCGTTCTGGACAATTATTGCCGCGATATCACGCAAAAGCGCGACGTTTCCGGCTCAGTAATTTTGGTGCTTAAAGCCCATAACGTAAGTTAGTCAAATGCGTGGTAGGAGGTCGAAAGTGAGAAAGGGAAAGCAACCTCAGTAAAGGCTTTTCAATCGGCAAAAATAACACTTTAAAAATCCATTAACATAATTCTTGGTTATTATTTTTGCCGATAGATGGCGTTGGCTCCCCGCGCATGGTACTACCCGAGGGTATAAAATGCCGTTACTGGGGTTGCTTTCCCTTTCTAGAAATTTTGTTCTCCTGATGAGGAGGGACCTGTAGCTGCTCTTCGAAATCGATTGAGTGCTTTAATAAATGTACGCCAAATACAAGGTTGTTCCAGCGATTTTGATTGTCACATTGGCGTGTTTCTCTTCTATTCTAATTTATGTTCATATATTCTATTTGCGCTTTTCGTGTTCCCAATTTGAAATATCCCTTAGTGAGGTCTGCATTTTGATAATAAATAAATAAACCATTCGTTACTGCAACAGTTAAGTGAATTGCTTTACTGTATACTGATGTCTATATACTGAAGAACCAATTTTATAAAATACTTATGATATGCAGTATCAAATTAAAAGCGAACTGAAATTAATGCTGCAATACAATATCATATTTTAGGCAATTCAATCTTCTCTTGAATGTTATAAATTTGCTCTGTTCCTAGAAAATTGTTACAGCGTGGCATTTTGCATGAGACCTGCAGCGATATATAACACCAACAGCACTTCATTAAACATGACAGAAACAAGACAGAATCAGCCTTTTATCGCCGTTTTCAAACTATTTAAGTGATTAATTATTTCTAATGAATTGATTATTATTTTATAAAAATGAATTTGACTTTGCAAAAGGGTATGTTATCCAGAATGGTTCCATCCATTTAATTCTAATAAACGGTGTTCTGCTTCAACAAAAAATGCATTTCTCACTTTCGTTGAGTAAATCTGGAAAATATTTCCATAGCACCTTTATTGGAAGGATGCAGACATAAATATAGAAAACCACTGTAAAGATTTATCGTTATAACTATATCCATCAGGACCATCCAACTATATCGATCCAAAGGACATTTTTTACAATTTTATTTCTTATTTATGCTTTCATTAAACTGAAGATTTGGGTAATGCTACAAAATGAAAATTATACTATAATAATTATAAATTAATTAATTAAAATAACAGGAATCCTATGAAATTCAGTAAGTCAGAGATATGTTTTCCTGCTTTAGCCTTTTGTATATCACTGAATGTTGGACCGAAAATAATATTTGGTTAAAAAAATCTGATGTGTACACCACATGACAATCTTGTACGGAATATTAAATTACAGGCATTTTTTCCTGTATCTTATTTAACTTATTGAATTGAATTAAATCTACTTCGTCGATAGCCCACAAACCACAATAGAATAAATGTGCTCTTTAAAATTCACTATATTTATTTACCATACCGACACTCTGGCTCTAGGTTCACTTAACAGCGTTACATCTCATTCATTTTATAAGTCAGAATGCATAAAAAGTATATCATCCGAAGAATAATATAATCGTTGCCACGTGTTCCATTCAGATACTATATTAAATCTAAAACGATGTACAAAAGAAATTAAACAAATTAAAAAGGAGTTTTTCACAAACGATTCAGTACCGCTTACCTAATGTGCATCCGTTACTCTTAAACATTCTCCTCTGTCCGAGAGAGACTGGCGATATTATTTGCTGCTAATACGAAACACTTATTTCCTCAAATTTCATTAGAGATATATTTTTTTTCAATTAATTCTGTTCTCAGTTCGCGACAAGGCAAAAGTACATAAAATAGCTTCATTAAATATTGAAGAATATAGAAAAAATAGAACACCAAATGCAGTTAAAACAATAAAATAAGAGTTTCTACGCAAAAACAAGCAGTTCGGCTAATCGGCAACAAGGCTGGTGTTTCGGCGAAGAAAGATGAAAGTTTAATTTTGGTCCCACTCAGCAAAAGGACACTGAAGGTACAGAAACTGATTTCACTATTCTGCTAAGCTTCAAATGTAAACAAATATGGCTGCTAAAGTAAACAAAAAATCAGACTTAGCCGCACTTAAACAACTTTAAAATTTTTCATAATTCTGCAACTATTGCATGCAGATTAACTAAAGGCATAAAAACCTCAACCAGAAGATAAGAAAAACATAATTCAATAATTTTTTAAGCAAAGTGTGCATACATACATACGTATGTACGTACAGACACCGCGAAAATATCTCTTCTGAATCCATTTTAAATCAACTGTGTAATACGTTTGGGGAAAAGAGGCCTTTATTCTGTCCTTACGTACAGATGTCACGCAAAAACATCGTTAAATTGCATTCCATAGCTCTCAAAATATATATTTTCTTTGAAATACGGTACTCGAAAATTTTCGTGATTGCAATACTTCCTACAAAAAAGTAATACTACGCAAGTTCAAGGATTCGCTTCAGTTATCACATATAGTTCCTACTAAAATATATCTGTACATTATTGGTTTCCTCAGTATAAACAGCACTGATTATACCAGTTATAGTTCGTACATGTTTAATAATCTACCGTTCACACTTTTCAATCAAAATAATTTTCAACGGCGCTCTATCGTTCAAATGCATGTAAAATTTATAAAGCGTATACGCGCAAGCTCTTCATTTATATGCAAAGAAATTTCGGAATAATAGAATTTTAAATGAGTAAGTCGTGCCGGAAAAAGAAAGTTACCATTTTGAAATTTAAATTGAATTAAAATTCAATCTTAAATTGACTTTGACACGGTAAAGCTGGTTTAAAGTTATTCTATAAAATCAACATCAATAGCTATTTTCAGTTTCAATGCATATAAATTAATATTAGATTTAGTTCCAAGCAAATAACATTGTTAGTAATATCCATTTTAAATCTCTAAGCAAGAATAAAAATTTTAGAGATCTATCATTTAAATAGGGCGAATTGGGGATAGGTAGCTAGAAGTATGAACTTATTGAATTAAGAAAAATTAAAATATATATTTCCTGTATAATATTTTTTTAAATATTACTTTGGAGCACAAGGAAAAAAATGTTTTAGATTCCAGAACCCAGTTACTTTTCTGATGCATTAAGTTATATTTTCTTCCTCCTTTCTGCATGTCTTCATGGTGTAACGGTTAGCACACTCGGCGCGTATTCGAGAGGTCCAGGGTTCGAGTCTGGGCGAGGGCATAATTGGGTTTTATGTCTCTCTGCTTTGAAAATTTCTTAATGTCTCTACAGTTGCTCCCGAACTAAAAAAAGGTGGTGGATGATGATTCTGGTGGTGATGCTTCTTCAGCACCAAGATTTGGAGACTGGGTCCCCTAATCTCCAGTCGCCCTTTAAAAGGGGGAGTACATAAGTTATTTTCTCCCTTCTTTCTGTATGCCTTCGTGGTGTAACGGTTAGCATACTCGACGCGTATTCCAGAAGTCCAAGTTCGAGTCCCGACTAGGGCATTGCACATTTTTCAAGTCTCCTGCTTCACAAAATCCTATTTACCCTACAAATTAAAATCTTGCTTTCGTTTGACTGTTGCATAGGAATTCCTAGTAGAAACTTCTATGCGGTGATGTTTGAACTCGTATATGGACCTTTAGTTTTATTAATTTCATTCTTTTGACTGGCAGTGATAAACTCAGATAAAGAGATTCTAAGAACATATTTAATATTTTGTAAAAGGAACCAGAGGAACTTCACTTCACTGTCCGATCAGGCACTTTTGTTCACATGGCTGGCCAGCCAGTATCATCTTTCTCATTTTTTTCAAACTTATTATTTGTATGAGATCAAGTTTGCTTATTTGAATACGGCAAAATCGATATAAAGGCTGTCTTCCCGACACGATGTATGTGCTCTGGGTGAACTTGCAATGGAAATTGCCTAGTATTTATGTTACACATGAGATAAACTCCGAAATGACATTAAAAATTACTAAAATTATTTTATTATTCCTTGCATATTAAATAAGTGCATATATATTATTTTTAATATTGAGAAATTGATTTTGATAAGAGGTCTTTTCCTCTCCTACAGTTTTAGTCATACATGTATGGTCCCAACGCCATTTATGGTTTTTCAGTGCTCTAATCAATTTGAGTAAGACAAAAGTGGGTGTAGCTAATCAAAAATTTAGAATTTTTTTCCACTGTAACCATAACCGTGAGAGCTCTATTGTTTTAAATCATTAGCATCTCGAACGCATAACTTCAAGTAACAATATCTGAAATTTCATACAAATGCAACAAAAAATAAAGTTAAAGAAATAGATGCGGAAAGTTAAGGTGATGTATAAACTGAAACAGTTATTGAGGTATGAAAACAATTTTAAATCAGAGGAACTGCCTAGAGCCATTTTAAATAATATAAGCTTAATTCTGGAAAAGAGGCTTTTGATGCATACTTGATAGGCCATAGCAGATATATGAACTTCTTTCCAGAGGACAGAATTATCGCTGCTAAGAAACATTCTTCTGTATTCAGAAGGATATATTAAATCTAAACTAATCAACAAACTACTCTTTCTTTTGTGTACTAATGTACATTCTATATTAAAATTCCCAAAGAAAGATGCAAAATATTGATGTTTTATCTTGTTATTTCCTTACTTATAATCATGAAATTCAAAAAATATTTTCATAAACTGTAGCATACTATCTGCAAAAAATGCCATAGAATCATACTGTATCCACTGCAGAAAAAAATTATAATAAAACACAAAATGTTACTTATGAGAGTTGACTTTTTAGGCCTACTTTTACTCTGAAAATTCAATAATTCTCTTGTTATTGAAGAATTTGGATCTGCATCCGTTCGAGAATAAACATAGAGAACTGTCTCATAATAATAGTAATTGATAGTCTAGACAGACATTGTTAATGCTCCAGACTTTGGAGCACATACTGAACGTCTCTGATATTGGTAAGCAATATTGTGCTAGAAGTTTATAAAGAAAAAGTAACTTTTCGGGATCCATGTTCCAAAATTAGTTTTTAAAGTTACTAATTTTTATTACGACGGTAACAAATATAATATACAAGTTAATTTTAGAAATACCAATTTCGTATTTTAAAATAACACAAACTAAGAGAGATTTATAGCGATTGTAGTTTGAATGGTAAACATAGCTTGCATTTCAATCTAAATCGAGCCACTGATGTTCATTTATTTTTTTATTTGAAAAGTCAAATACGATACAAATAAAAGTTATCTACGAACCTACTATATATATAATATAGTACGTATAGTAATGTATATGATATCTGTTTTAAAGTTAGTTTGTTTGTACTTTAAAGCCGTGAATGAAGAAACAACGAGCTGTTTCTGATACACGTTTATCGCTTAGTCATCGATGGTTCCCCGCAGAGATTGCCAGTTCCTTCATGCAGTTATGCAGTGCTGTCTAGCAGAGTTTGATTCTTTCCTGTATTGCTCATAGCTTAAGCCACGCAGAATCCAAGAAACTATTCCGTTCATCCAACAAATATTATTTGAACTACTATCATTGATTGAACTTATCCCATTTTTGAATTGATAAGAGGCTTGACGTAAGACAGAGTAGATATTTCTTCTATAATGACGTTACAGAAGTCACTTAATGTTGATATTGCGCACTAAAATATTGCTAAGTAAAATGCACGAAATGATACTTTTCTGTGCAGATTCAAAATGCTGATGATGCTGTCGATGCAACACTAAACCACTCCTACTTTTATGTGTATCTCACATCCTGAGCAAAAGTAGCAGAAACATTATTTGTCTACCTGAAAGTAAAAAAATTTAATTAGAATTTTTCAGAGTATTCTTGTAAACACACAATGCATTTTCTGAAAAGATGTAACATTTTAATGTAGTTTTAAATCTATCAAGATGTTAACTCTAGAACAAAAATAAGGGAATGTATATTTCGTTTCGTAAGCTTAGGTTTTTAAAGAATTTTGTACACATGGCTTCTTAGAAGGCCTTTGTTTTCACAACCTTACTCTCACACTCTCACATATGTAACTCCATTGCAAAAATGTTTTATATATTTTCATGCTTGGTGTCATGATCCTTGACCAATTCATCTTTTTCCGGTTCGTTTTCATCCACTTATGAATGTTATTGGTCGACTCTCTTCGCAGAAAATAAATTGGCACACTTATGCAGGTTTAACAATAATATGAACTATATTTTATTGAAGTATATATATTATCTTTTCACAAAGTATTTTTTTCACAATTGCATTAAAACGCACAACTATTACATTTCACCTCTCAGTTCTTAATAATAACAGCTCAAACTTCAAACTTCGGAATGCAAAAATAATAATTCAAAAATGTTTCACACGAGCCTCCGTCTTTCTCGCATCAAGCACATTTTCTTCTTCTCGTAGCCAGATTTTGCTTTCTCTCCGCTTTCAGATAGACAGTTTTTTTTTTCACACGAGCCGGCCGTTGGCTTAACTGTTCTTCCATCAGGGCTTTTTTGGTAGCTTTCTCTTACCGAGCATGTGCATGACACTTAGCAGCTTTAAATTAGAACTAAACATCATTTAGTAAGAATTACAAAATTTAACATTGCACATGCTCTTTAAAACACTTTTTTTGGTACCAGACAGCGATGAGTTTTTTCCAGGAGAATACATTTATACTCGAATTCCAATTTTGTTTTTCTCCCGTACCATATTTATCACGAATGAAGTTCTCCTTCATTTTATAATCATGCAGATTTGTGAAACTCATTCCTGTAACATTTCCGAAACAACTTTGTAAGTGCGAAAGGTACATCTCCAAACTCTGTGATGTGTAAAATGTATTATAGCTAACACGTTATTTTAAAAATAATTTGTTCCTGTAGCACGAATTTCCTCCAGTAACTATCACCAAAACAAAAATGAAGTTGAATTTAAAATAATAAATAAATTTTTAGCTTACAGAGAACTATATTGCAACTAATGGCAAGCACCGATATAAATGTGATATGTATATATCTACATACGTCGCTTTGCGGTTCATAGCTGTGCATTCGCATATTAGAAACATGAAGCGAGAAAGAGAGTAGAGAAGGGTGAGTTGAACCGCGACCTTCAAGAAACAAGGCCTTCCATCTCTGTTCCAATGTCACCATGAAGAGGGCAAAGTAACCTATCCCATTCATTGAGAGCAGGTGATTCACTCCCTCCCAACGAACGGGGTATGTTTCTTTGAACTCTATATGATGATGCCACTAGAAAGCTAGATTTTTTTAAGGTCGCGGTGAAGCAAGACACGCACATGTTAGATGTAAAATTAATTATTATAAACAGTATTATATGTGAGAAAAGTGTATTGCAAATGATTGTATTCTTGTAACAAAGAGTTCTGTCAAATTTTCTTAAATGGTGTATTGTTATACAGAAAATGGCTCTGAGTATGATCCCGCTCATTATACATACAGTTCGAGTCGTTGGCAGCTTAGCCAAACAGCTTTTTATTGCCATTTTGGGGTTTGGGAAGAGACTTTAGCATTTGCTAACATGTACTGGATTACGGGGACTGGAGACGACATCATAATCCTGATGACCCGAGATGAGGTTTTAGGAGTTGAGAAGTTGCGTATGATATTCGATGTGTTTAAACAGTGTGAAGTTTTGTTACTAACCGACAAGTAGTGGTCTTTAAGTATATTTAAACTACAACAGTTGTGAAAGGCGCAGTTTTTAATTAGTCTTTAAGCTAAGTTTTGCCTTTTGTTTGTGCTGTTAGAGTTGATAGACTCTCAGCTACGTGCAAATATGAGGATTTGTCTGCAGCACAGGAAGCTAAAATACGATAATAGTTAATTACGTATATACTGATAAATTTAGCACATGTTCTACATCACTGAAATTTCTAGATGATTGCAAAGCAATGATTTTTGCTAAAACTCTGCTTTTGTAATACAGTAGAGTCTCCCAAATTCGATTCCCGATATCTCGACATTCCGTATAACTCGACAACCTTCTAGGATTTTTTTTTAAGATATCTCTAGGCCAAACACAGCAAATATTACATGCAGTGCATATAATTATTATTTATGCGCATATCTTTGCTGTTATATTCAAAGATTTGAGTAAAAATATTTTATTGACTTTTTTTACATATTGGGCTACGTGTGAGGCAGTCAGTGGGTCATTCTGAAAAGAAGCAGAAGATAAAAATCGATGTTAAAATATAGTTTTTGCCTATCCTCTCAGTATAAACTCAAATATTTTTTGCTGCTCTGTAGCTAATTACGCGTTCCTAAAAAAACGAAAAGGTAAACATTCTTAAATTTACTTCGTAATATATAATTTCAGTAAAAAATATTTTAGCTATTTTAATTTCTTCAGATAATATTTTTATTATCTGAAGAATTATTAAATTTTTTCAGAATTATTTAATTTCTTCAGAATTATTTAATATCCTGCAATTTTTTAATTTCTTCAAATAATACAGCTTCGAAACTATATTAAGTAAAATATTCATTCAATTTTGAAGTTCGAAGGAGCACAACAATATATTTGAAAGTCAAAACGATTCTACTCAAAGAAATCACATCAAACGAAACCTGAAGAACTGAAAGAATTCCTATTTTAACGTCTCACTACAGGGTTTGTATTAAGTACTCTTTTGACTGACTCTTGCTAGCACTTTTTTGTATTTTAGCTTTATTATTAAGGACCGTTTTCTTTGCATTTACGCCTTATACATTTCAATAGCAAAATCATAAAATTTTGAACAACAGCACAGAAGCATATTTTTAGAATTTCCCATTCAGTAATAAGTGTTGGTATACATTTTTCTATTTTTTCACAGTTTTCTTGGTAAAATAGCTCATAAAACATTTTTTGTTTTTTGTTTATTACTTTTCTGCGTGTTGAATGTTAATTGTTAAATATCATTTCTTCGCAGTTACAGCATAAAAATGCAACAGTAAAATCTCAGAATATTTATAAACATCATGTTGTTAGAATTCCCGATAAAATGTTAAGTGCTTTACATTTTTTATATGCACTTTAGAATATGCATTATATGCACCTTTTTATATGTTTTTTTAGAAGCAGACGCCTAAAATCGTTATCGTCAACTAGTGTAATTTCTTACAGATATTTAGTATTTATAATCCGACATCTTATAATTTTAATGCATTTTTATTTATATCAATCATATTTGAAACAAAATTATTCTTAAATAATTCTTAAGTATTCTAATTCTGTTTGCTGCTTTTAAATGGATTAGTTTGCTACTTAGTAAACTTCCAGATTAAGACTGAAAGCTTTATATCTTAGGCGTTACTGAATGGCAACAAACTACCGCGTAGACGATAATAATATTTTATTTTCGGCAGTGGCAACACATTGCTTTCAAAGAGCTGAATTTGTTAGTTAAAATTGATTGATAAATTACCTGCGTATTTTCGAATGGCAATAGTCTCGCGAGTGATAAAAATGTTTCATTTCGAACAGTGTTGTCGCTCGCTTTCTAATCCCTGAGTTTGTTAAGCAAAAATTCATTAAATTTGTACAAAATATGAAATAACTTAAAAATAAATCAGAAATTCGAATTTCCGCCTTTCTAGTGCATACGTTCGTGTGGGGGACTAGGCGTATTCAGTATTTGGTGGCTGTAGGTGATGTCGCTTTTCCACAATACGAAGGCCCTGCCTATATGAATACAAATTCTTAATTATTTAATTTCTTTAAAAATAATACTTGGCGCTAACATTTGGTTACTACAATTAAGAAAAGTTATTTGTACCTAAAGTGCCTTTCGAGAGTAATAGACTTTCTGGTATCAAAATAGAAAAAATAACAATAGATACTAACTAGAATTATTTGCATTTCTTATTGAAATCTCTCCTTCAAATAAAATTTCATGATGCTTAGACAATAAAGAAGTTTGGTTGAACAATTTTTGCTTACTTGGAATATTAAGTACGAATGTGATAAATAAAGGCTGCCAAGGTTTTAAATTACGATAAAGAAAATTTAGTGTTCGATAAATGGTCTTAAGATAAATGTTCCGTTTTTTTCTCCCTTTGGCTATGTAGAGCGCTTACATCCAGAGTATTCGAAAATGAGTAAATAAGTGACAGACAATTCCCAAGACATTAATAAGACAATTAATTTTAGGTTTTTCTTTCCTCACTATAAGCTCAAAATATTTGGCCCTATTCCAAATCTCTTATAAATTATTCAAAAATAAACTTCTTTATCTCTTTTTCTAAATCCTTGACAGTAACATTACGTAGTAATATATTAATTGGATACACTTCAAAGAAAAAAAGGCTTTTTATCAGAATTTTCACATATGTTAAGCTTTGCAAAATTGATTTTTAAGAACATCTTACCGTTATGGAATATCTAAACCGGGAAATTTTGTGTAAAAATGAAATCATCAAAGAATGTAATGATGAAAATTAATATTTTATTCTGTTTTCTGGAACACAAACAAGTCAAACACAAATTATAAATGAACTCTCTTTATTAAAAAACTATATCCATTACCATTAGGTGATGCCCGCTAACCGGGGGTATTATATAGATCAACCTCCACTCGGTGTACCCTGGCTATGTCTTCTATGGCAAAGAGATCTGTAAAGTTCGGGATGCGGCTATTACGCCCTGGTGTTCTTTTGTGCAATGACACTGTTGAACTGCTTAATTTGCGGTGGAATGCCAGTGGGCTATCCCAATCTAAGAGACTTAAAATATTACATACTCCTTCTTCTCCCGATATTGACATGTTTACAATCGAAGAGGCAAATCTTAAGGAAGAAAGTGTGAAATTTTAACTTTTTCAGATTATGGTGTCTATATAAACATTAAATTCAGACCAATTGATAGTGGCATTTTAATAGGGATGAGAACTCAATTCACTGCTGATTTTAGAATTATAAAGGAGATGTTAAAAAGTGAGTATAAAACACAGATTGCAGTGGTTAGGCTGCGGAAGGCTCGTCTTTCTTTTATAGTGTATTCGCTGTACACCCCCCTCTTCCAGGCCTAATCTCTCGATTCTTACTATTGATAGGAGAACATTCTCAATGAACGATTTTAACGCACACGGGGTTGCGATGACTTTAATGCGGAATCGCAGATTTATTGAAATCGATTACTCTTGATCTTATTTACAATATATCCGACCCAAAAGCGTTTCTTCACTATAGTGGCACTGCCACAACCCCTGATCTCTTTTGTGTTTCTGCTGATATGGGAGCATCTGCGAAAAGAATGATCAGCGAAGGTCCAGGATCGAGCCATAGACAAGTTATTGCCTCGTCTGTTTAAAAAATCTATGTCTAGCTTTGGTGTCTATAAACGGATGTCATGGAACTTTCGCAGAGCTAATTGGAGTCGTTTGAGTAACTTACTGGAAGTGGACTTAGTCCTCTAAATTAATTGGTATCTTATGCAAATCTGTCCTCCGTCGCGCGCACCCCCAGAGAAATACAAAAAACTTCTAACCTCTAAACGTAAATTAATTAAGTGCAAGAGAGATCGGCTTAGGAAAAGAGCTTTGCTTACTGGTCGAACTATTAATGTAACTGCTTGGAGGAAACAATCAGCAGCTTTTATGAAGACTCTTTTGGCTGAAAAGATAAAAAAGCTTTAATACTTAAATAATAGATAATAGATAGTTTAAATAATAGATAAATAACTTTAATTACAAGGACAACAGTTTACAAACATTCAGACTCCTTTCCAATATTCAAAATAATATTTTAATTTTCTTAAAACAGCCAATCTATACGGATAATCGAACTGTACATAATGACAATGAGATCGCTAATGCTTTTGAAAAGCTCTATTCTAAATCCCAAAGGAAACAATTATTTGCTTGGAGATTATCAAGTTTTTACAAATGAATGGCAAAAAGTTGAATCAGCATTAGCGAGTAGGACTACCAAAAAACATGAGGTCTTTAGAATTCCTTTTCTTAGAAATTGCTACTTGCTCTGAGGTGTTTAAATTCGGAAACATACCCTGTTGAACATGGTATTCATGCTGCTTTTCTGAGGCATTTTGGAGACTGTGCATTGAAAAGAATACTATCTAGTTTTAATTATGTTTGGAATACGGCAGTTCTCGCTACCTGGAAAACTGCTCGTATTCTTCCAGTTCTCAAGAAGAAGAAAGCAGCAAATTCCTTGCTAAATTTTAGACCTATTTCTCTTACCAGTAATATTCGTAAAGTGATGGAAAGAATGGTAAAAAAAGACTAAACTGTTTTCTCGAGAATTATGATGTGAATCTTGTGAACAGGCTGACTTTACGAGAAATTGTTCCAATGAAACTGTATAGTCCGTTATGGGAATTGTTCACCTAAGAGCTATAGTCTCCAAACTGATCTATCACAGGGGGCAGTTTCCATCTGCTTTCTTTTTAATATTTACATTTAAAATCTAAAAAAATCAAAGTCAGTTCCAGCTGTTCACCGCCTGCTTTTTCCTGACGACTTGGTCTTGAGGATGCAATCGTCAAAGAGGAACTCCGAATCTTCCATCGAGACAACGCGCAAATAAAGCACTTAACGTGCTGGTGACATGAGCAAAAAAATAATATGACATTAATATAACCAAAACTGTAACCCAGAGCTTTTCCTTGATTCATCAAAATTTAAAACCTGCACTATATTACCAAAATACCTTATTAGAGAGTGTGGACATCTTTATCTATTTGGGAATTTTTTCGACTCCAGATTCTCCTGCAAAAAAACATGTTGATATATTTCTGGCCGCGTAACAAAGCCTTTCTCTCTTCTAAAATGACTTGCTGGCTGTCTTTGGGGGTGTACACGTACAATCCCAGTTACCGTACGTTTGTACTGCCAGTATTCACTTATTGTTGTGAACCACTAATACCCGAATATCTGATGAACAAGATGGATATCATAAAAAATCAATCCCTCAAAAGGCTTATTATTGGCCCGGTTAAGACTAAGCCTATTGATTTCATGTGATTACTCCCAGAATTAAATCTTTGAAGGTAAAGCTACCATTCTGTACGAAAAAAAATATTCCATATATTATGTGAGAAAAATTGTATTTCTTGCTTTACTTTTGAATATCAGTATTACCTGCGTAAAATCCAATTTTTAGTAAAGTATGACCTTTGTTTGTTTCCAGTCTCTCATATTTTTGTATTTCATAAAGCAGTTCTAATTTCTGTTAATCTAAGAGCATATATTTCGAGAAAAACATTTATGTCTCACTTTCGAACAAAAGTGTAAGTACGTAAAATAATTTCACTCTTTAACCTTCCGAGGGATGAATCAAGATAAAAGTGCAATATTTTTTATTTTTTATCTGTTATGTTATTCTGCTTAGCGAAACAGAAACTTTATTATTAGTTTTGGGTTTTGCAATTATTACAAATATTCAAAACGTGACGAATAAAGTGTTAAAAGCAAATTTGTTTTACATGCACTGAGCTTTATGTTAAGGAATATATTACAAAACTAGAAATGCAAATTTTGAAAAAAAAGGACTAACAATGAAGTAATTATGAAAAACATTTCTAGCATTAATGATAAAATAATTGGATGTTTAAATTTGTGCTGCAAATATATTTCTTAAGCTATTCTTCTGAATAATTAAACTAGAAACGTAGTTTACACACCACAGCCATTCCGCAGAAAAAATTGGGTTTAGAAAAAGCCTTGCTCATTCTACAAAATCAAATCTTGCTGATTCATACGGGATTCATTCGAACTTTTATATCCGAAATAAGTATTTGCATAAGATTCTGAAGTTCAAAGTAGTAGGTGACAAACTATGTTGAGGAATGCAAAAAAAGATTTTTCAGAAGTCTATTGTGCGTAATAAAATTACTTATTTTGACTACGTAATAACACATTTTAACAGAAAATTGCTTCTGTGAGTTTACGGTCTCAAGGTCAATGGTTTTTCTACGTAAGTATATTTTCTGAATTGCTTGTGCACTTATGCCTGTTACCGTATTTCTTCGTTTTCTGTCTCGGAAAAGTTTGCACTTTGTAAATATTTTTGAATCTTGTCATGGTTTTATACTACCTGCACATATATTGGCAAAGCTAATATATTTCAACGTAAGGATTGCATGTCACATTACTGTTTGCTTTTCCTCTCCTTTTCCTTCTGTGGATGTTCTCGTACTGTTTGTTGTACTTTGCGTATCTGGGGGAGGGTAATACTGCAGTCTATTCTGTTTATTGCTTCAATTTTATCCTAAATTTACTCTGGCATTATCTCGCTTTCCCCCAATTCTGTTAGACTTTCCGAAAAGCAATTTTGGCCCTAATTTAACAGTTACACTCTCTTTAAAACTAAACGAAAAAGCTTTTCTACAGATAGAAAACCTAATTTGCTCCAGATATTACCATTTTTCCTGGGCTTTGTTTCAAAAAGCATTACTACATCATAGACTAGAAAATACTTTTGCATAAAATGCTTGAATGTAGTTAAAGGGAAATTACATCAGAAGCGTCCTCCACTGAGCTAGATATACTGATAGTATCCAAAACCAAAGAGCCTGAACTACCTTATTGCAGTCTTAGTAAATTTCCATTAATATTTTATTGATTACAAAATATTTAAGGTATTTTGGTAAATAAACTGCTGGTTATCCAATGCAGCACCATGACGGAAGCATCCAAACAAGATGATACCTTCTTCATGTGTACACTGAAGTATGCAAATTATTACGATTTCAGTGCACTCGCACATCATGGAAACTGCAGCGCTCCTTATGATGCATATATAAAGAGAGGAAAGATTGTCATTTTTAATAATGTGAATTGTTCTCACATGAGATTTTTTGCGTGTGCGACTTCAGTATGCATCACAAAAAAACATGAGCATCATTCGAGCACGTTTTTGTGTCGACCGAGGCAGAATCGTTGCAGACAGAGATTGAGGATTACCCTTCCGTGAAATCCGTCATCGTGTAGGACGTAACTGAGCAATAGTCCATGCGTATATGTAACCTGTGGAAGCAGGAGGGAACGTCTGACTGCCTCGTCGCCGCACTCCGTCCACAGGAAGACTGGCATATTGTGCGCATGAGACTGATGGAGCGCATGCTACATTTGAAACAGTATCACAATGAATGCAGATCTAACACAACAATAAGCATCAGCACGAACAGTTCGACATCGTTTACAGTACAATTGACTATTCGCTAGGAGTCCATTGCTTTGCTTACCTTTAAACTACAGGTCCTTGTGTTTGTAATGATGCACTGAACAGCGGAGAAGGGCTACCCAATGGCATGACATTATGTTTTCGAAAGTATCACGCTTCTGCCTAAAGTGCTACGATGGTCAGATTAGAGTTCGGAGACACCTCGAAGAGAGGCTGCTCTGTTGTCGTAGTATGCATTGTCATACTGGTCCTCAATCCAGTGTTATGGTGTGGGGTGTATTGCATTCCATTGTCTCAAGTACTCTCAGTACTTTAGTATATTACTAGCCAACGCTACATTTCTAAGGTTTTTCAGCCTATTCTCCTTCCTTACCTTCAGGGCTAGTCTGCGGCTAAATTTCAACAGGGTAACGTGCCACCACTCGCTGCACGCATGGCGAACCTATTCTTCAGATTTGTTGCCCATCGAACATGTCTAGGCAATGATTGAAGAACGCCTAGTCATGCATCTTGCACCCTCTGGTAGGCCAGACGAACTTTCGCTACGCAGGGAAGCAGCATATGCTGCCATTCCCCAGCATCCAAAACCTCTTTCACTCAGTGCCGCACCAATAGCAGCGGTTATTGACAAACGTGGAGGCAACATTCATTACTGTTTTTCTCATCTTCCTCAACTCAAAGTAGGCTGTGTGTCAAATCAATTAATATTGATGCTATGTATAATCTCTTGTCCTTCTTCGCGTTGCATTTTGGATGACCAGCAGTAATTCACGTAGTCTTGCTACATTTATTACATTATATTGTAAACTGCTTTTCAGTTATAAAATATATGTTTGAGTAGAGGAAATAATAAATAAATAATATCATAAAGAAGTTTAAAAAATATTTAAAAAAACACTTTTGAGTCTTCGCAGCATTGGCATGTTCATTGTTTTTCTGCCTAGTTCTTATTACTGCAAAGAAACTAGTTTTACAGGCAAATATAAACCAACATCGATGACATGGGTTATTGTTTCGAATAATAAATAAAAATGTAAATGTATTATCAATAAATATAATCTATTTATAAATGTATTCGTAGTTTAATTTGTCTTAATTTTTTTGTAAAACATGCTTTCTATATTAATGGCCGTTAAGCTACCCCATGAAGGAAAGCAATTAGCAGAATAATGGTATGTAAACACACTACAGGCGAAGGATAAAATCACTAAAATTTTAGTTAATTGTAAGTCACAGATAATTCAGAAATAAATATTCCATTCATCCAACTCTGGCAAGAATAGTAGCTCTTGTACGACTGTGGAAAGAATGAAATAGACTTTGGAAGTTAGAGTAGTCCATGTGGCTTCCATTATGTTGCAATGTTCCAAAAGTACTTCGTCTGCTCTAACTGCAGGGGAACCTACTGAACTTTGTAGCGACTTATTCCTGAGTTCAGGTGAAACGACAAAATCCAAGAAAAGGTTAAAACACCCTTTTATTCACTCAATACAGTTGACCCCTTCTTGGACGCACAGGGAAGCCTCTACTCGGGGTTCAAATCAAGATAACAACAATAAGAAACTAATCTAATTATAAACGAAACTGATCCGAAGATAAACACGAATACATAACGCAGTTGGCCCTTGATTAAAAAATCTGATGCAAACACCACATCAGTTTCTTATACGTAAAATTAAATTATTTGCATTTCATTTAAACTTATTGGATTGAATTAAATCTGTTTCCACGATAGCGCATAAACCACAGTAGAGTAAATGCACTTTTTAAAATTCACTATATTGTTTACCATTATGTTTATTTTTGTCGTATTTAATATTATGAGATTAAAAATAGTTAAATAATACGCAAATGTTATCTAGTGTTTAGAAATTGATATTTAAACTTAATTAGCTGTTTCTCATGATTATGTATTAAAGGTAAGTTTGAAGAAAAACTTTAAATCCGGTTTTCTCAAAACAAATTTTTTCGCAGTTCGTATCTTTTGAAAATGCTCCATACGACACATGTTTAGTTAAAAATGAATGATATTTGGAAGAAACTATCTTGTTATATGTTACAGTAGATCTGCGTATGCATTTTTGGATATGAGGTTATTAAGAATTTTAAACTTGTGATAATGTTTAACAAAAGGTGACATTTTCCCGGAAACTGGGTATAAATTCCCTAAAATCCTTTTTAAAAATTTCTGATCCATCATATTCAGTAACGGATACACAGAAACTGTAGTCAAGACTTTATAACTAACGTAAAGGAAAAATTAGGAAAAATTATTGAACATTAGAGCTCAAGGAGCATTTTAAATCTTTAATTAAAAGAAATTAATTATTTGTTTTAAAAGTTTTAATTGAAAATAAATTGAAATTTTGAACATATATTTTATAAACTGATGTTATAATATGTATATGTATAAAATTTCTTGTTGAAAACGCAAAAACATAAAAAACTAATTTTTAAAGTCCACCGTCCCCTTAAGTATAGATACATTACTTTTCAAATAAAGTCGAAAGGCAAATACCAAAGCTAGAACATATATCCTTATATTTATTCACATTTACGTCTTTTTAATATTTTAATCTTAATTTCAAAAGGAACATAAGAAGAAGCGTCTTACATCTATTTCTGTTTCCACTTTGTTTCCGTAACATGTAAATATATATTTTACATAATTTTCAAGGCCTACTAGTTTTCAATTGGACAGGAGCTGTAAATTTGACTGGCTTCTAATCCTGGCGAATCAGCTAATAGTATTGTATTTTTTAACCTTTCTCCAAAAGTAACGTAAATTTGAATAGGTTTGCTTTATAAAGTCGTATATGAAACGTCCTTTCCACTAAACAGATTGTGTTTGTGTGCTTTGCGATACTCAGGTCAAGCAACTGTTTAACTCGAAGGCTGAAAATAACAGTAAGTCTAGAAAACGAGTCATTTAATATATGCAGTCAAATATATATTCATATACTTTATTATAACTCCATTATTTTGTTAGAATAAAAGATGAACAGCTTGAAAAGTTTAGAACTAAAAGTAGTACCTAGCACTAGAACTTTCTATATAATCTTCAGGACCTTTTTATAGTAATTCTTCTGAAAGCAAAATAAAAATACCATAAAATATTTTTAGAAACACTTATCTTTCAGTTTTTTATGATTTGCGAAAAATATGCAATAAAATCAATTTTTTGCATATTGTAAAACCTTTTTTTTAAACAGTTAAACTTCTTAATAAAGTTGCCTATAAACTGGAAAATAATTGTATCTTTTTCTTTTTCGATTTATCACAGATTATTTTTATAAAAATTATTTTCCTCTCGTTTTCTTTTCTCTTTCTTCGTTTCCCTTTCCTTTTTTTCTTTTTCCTTTCTTTCGTTGGTTATCTTATTTTTTAGGCGGAACATTTTGCTGATTCAATGCAGTAGTGCTTGAACGTATAAACACATACGCATGTAAGTAATATGTAAGATGTTTAAGTATTTCTCCTAATTTGCATATGAAATCCCTTTTCACATTCTGATCTACACTCCTCTTCGTGATCAACAAGTTTCAATACCAAAACAGGAAACAGACCCTTCTTTGCTGCTAAATGTAAGAGAATGGATGCGGGTATAAACAACGTAAATAAAAAACGTGAAACGTTTATTATTTAAATTAACCAGTTATTTATAATTTCCGCTTTAACTATAATTTCTACTTTCTCGTACCTCTCCAGAAATATAAAGGAGTCAGAGCGTATTTAAGCTGAGGTTCCTGGATTTTAAGACAGTATTTCTGCCTCTTGAGGCCACGTTACTACTTTTGGTAAGGTCTGATAAGCTTGTAATTATTCGGCTTTCGTTATTTGATGCCAACAGTGAAACTGATATGCCGGTTAGAGTTTTCTGAGCTAGCTTAGATTTAAATAGGATTTTGAATTTGATATGGATTTTGACCACTAGCCTACGTGCTAAAATTGAGTTCTTTTGTGGTTTTAGCTTCATCGCCACAAATTTTGGTAAGCACAAGGCGTGCATATATGTTTAAGTTGTCTCTTAATCAAAAGATTGTTCTAAACTTTTTTTTAAATCTTTGTAGTTAAATTTTACACAGACTGATAGTTCGCTTAAAGTCTGTTAAGGTTTGAAGCTTGTAGAGAGATTAGGTACTTTTGGAAGCATCACACATGAAAAATGAGCAACGCCTTCACCGGGAATCGAACCACGGACCTCCCGGTTACGCGTCGAGCATGCAGACCACTACACCACGAAGGCATGCGAAGAAGGCGGGATAAATACCTTATATACTCCCCCTTTTAAAAGGCGACTGGGGTTTTGGGGACTCAATCGCCAAATCGCGATGGTGGAGAATCTTCATCCACCACCTTTTTAGTTCGGGCGCCAGTGTAGAGACATTAGGTATTTTTGGAAGTATCAGACATGAAAAATAAGCAACGCCTTCGCCGGGAATCGAACCACGGACCTCTCGGTTACGCGTCGAGCATGCAGACCACTACACCACGAAGATATGCCAAGAAGGCGGGAGAAATCAAGTTTCTGGTACCAAAGCAAGTCAAACTTCGTGCACTCGCTACAAACAAAGAATATGTATTGTTAAGAAGGAAAGCTGCGCAGCAGCAGGAGTGGCTCCCTCCGAACGAAAACTGACACAACTGCGCATGCGTGAAATATCTGTCGCCAAAAAGCGCCAAAGCTCCAAGCTGATGTCGAAGTTC
>KK112803.1:242588-276464 GCA_000611955.2 Stegodyphus mimosarum | reverse complement strand
ACTTCTTTGTCACTCCATGGGTCTGGATCAGCCGATGTTGATCTTGTAATTTGTTGTGTGGCCGGATTAAGCTGGTATTTATCTTCGATCCTGGAACAATATCGGCAGTTTTCTGGGGAAGGTCTAGACAAGGCCTCAGCGTTTCCGTGCGATGATCCATTCTGATGACAGATAGTGATGTCATATTCCTGGAGTCTCTGTATACACCTGGCTATTTGACCCTCAGGATTCTTGAAATTTAAAAGCCAGGCCAATGAGGCAAGCGAGAATTTTCTGCCGTATAGATTATGGTGTAAATGTTCTACGGCTTTGACTATGGCGAACAACTCCTTCGTGGTGACACAGTAATTCCTCTCCTATTTGAACAGGCAATTGATCCAATAAGCCACTACATGTTCTTGGCTCTCTATTTCTTGGGACAAAGCAGCGCCGACACTTTCATTACTCCCGTCCGTGTCGAGAATAAATGGTCTGTCGAGCTGAGGATACGTCAGGATTGGAGCAGATGTGAAATCTTTCTTGAGGTTCTGAAATCCACCCCCACATTCTTTTGTCCACAAGAACTTTTGTTTGCTCTCTGTCAGCTTGTGAAGTGGTCTTGCGATGGAAGAAACGTCCTTCATGAATGTCCTATAGTAGGTGCAAAGCCCTAGAAAGCTTTTTACTGGTGGACATATCTCCAGTCGCTGAACTGATCCAGTCCTTTAACCCTTTCGGCCCCACCGGAACATATATGTCCCGCAAATGTTTCCAAATCACCCAATGGGAAAAACAAGCGTAAAATTTATTGCCGCGAGTGTCCCACTGGTTTCCTGTGATTACATCTACCTTTTAGTGTAATTTTTTCTCGATAGATGACACTAGTGCCCTGTGAGCTCTTTGTTTTATCGTAACAGTTTTGACAAGCGGGAAAGTTTGGACATTCTGGCAGCCATTTTAGGCGAAGATACATGAGTGGACACACGTGCTGTTTTCGTTGTATGTGATTTTCGTCTATTTTTGCCATATCAAGCAGTTTATTTGAAGTAAGTGAATTTTCATTGTAGATTTTGAAAAAAAATAATATTATGGGACATATATGTCCCAATGGTCTGTTTTATTGGGACATTATTGTCCCAGTGGTTATTGAAATATATCTATGCCTCATTCTCAAAGTGGTCATTTCTGTATTTTTAGGCATAGCAATATCATGAATCGCAGGAAGGGATTGACAAAGGAAGAAATAATTAAATTATTGAATGAACCGGATTCAAGTGATGAATTGGACGATTCAGATATAGACAAGGAATATGTCCCTAGTTCCTCAGACAGTGATAGCTGTGAAGAATTGAGAGAAAATTCAGGAACATCAAGGGCACCGAAACGAAAGCTGTCATGTCTTGAGCATTCATCAGAACCCTCCGTTGACTCGGACTCTGATGATTTCTCACCCGATGAAGCGGAGCAGGTATCAAAATATAAGTGCAAGGCAAAAAATAAACATAAAAAAAAACTATTTCAAAACCTACTGATCCTGTCATTTGGTCAAATGTTGGTCCAAATTTTGAGCCACGGCTCCATGTATCTAAAGACCGTCCAACTGCAATACTGGCCAAAATCAACAGATCCTCTAATGAATTAGAATGTTTCTCATGTGTATTTCCACGAAGTCTTCTTATTTTTATTTCTCAATGTACCAACCAGCGCCTTGAAATACTGAGACATGAAAAAAAAGTAGATATTCCTGACACAGACCCTTCAGAAATTATGCTTGTGTTGGGAGTTATGCTTGTCATGTCGTATAATCAAGTACCGAACTTTTCAGATTATTGGTCCAGCAATTCTTCATTGGGAAACGAAGCTATCAAAAATGCGATTTCCCGTAACAGATGCCTATTGCTCTTTGCAAAAATGTACTTCAATGATCCAGAAAAAGATGCGAATGCTCCAAAGACATATTATATGGATGAAGTGGTGGCATGTTTCAAAAAGACATTTATGCAAGCTCGCGAAGATAGTCCCTTTCAAAGCATCGATGAATCCATGGCTAAATTCAAAGGTCGTTCTAGCCTAAAGCAGTATTTACCCCTAAAGCCAATAAAACGGGGAATCAAAGTGTGGGAGAGATGTGATGCTGCTACGGGCTACACCTATGACTTCAATATATATTCTGGCAAAGACATGGATAATACAGATCATGAGGGTACAATACTTGGAGAAAGAGTTGTTCTAAAACTTTCCTCAACAATACGTAACCCAGATGTTACACTTACATTTGATAGATTTTTTACAAGTGTAAACTTATTGGATAACATATCCTTTCCTTCTGTTGGTACTTGTATTTCTCGTAGAAAAGACATGCCAAAATTCTCTGACGAAAAACTTCAAAAAGGTGATTCAGAATTTCTCCAGAATAGAAGAGGAACTCTTGCAGCAAGATGGCAAGATTCAAAGGAAGTTCTGATTCTGAGTAATTGCCACGGACCTGATGTCATACAAGTAAAACGTAAGCAGAAAGATGGAGAAAAAGTAATGACAAATTGTCCTACCGCTATTGCCGACTATAACAGATTTATGGGAGGAGTAGATTTGTCTGATCAAAAGATATGCCTATATGATTTTGACAGAAGATCTACAAAATGGTGGAAAAAAGTATTTTATAAACTTTTGATGACAGCTGTTGTGAATGCACACATATTGTTTCAAGAAACCAAACATAGGAAAATACCTCTCTTGCAATACATTGTCCCCCTAGCCGAATTAATGATTGCTCATGGCAAAGAAAATGCAATTGTCAAGAGGAAGAAATCAGGTCGACCGTCAAATGCAACAAAACTGATGTTGAATGTTGGAGATCATTTGCCATTAGAAGGGCCAACAAGAAGAAGATGTGCCCGCTGTGCCAAACAAAATAAAGAAACCCGAACAAAAACTGTTTGCGCCATGTGTAAAATTGCACTATGTAAAAACTGTTTTGCAATGTACCATACATAGAAATTTCATAAATAATGTTGTGTAGGTAGGTGTTTTCTGATAAAACTGTTTCAAAAGTATTGTGAAATTCATTTAGAACTAGAAAACTGAACTTTTCACTATGTTTTATATTGTCACTTCAACCCCAATGGGACACATGTGTCCCAACTAAAAAGACCAGTGGGACACATATGTCCCACCTCCAAAATGGCCCTTACAGTAAATTTTTGCTTATAATTGGGCAGAATATTGCTATTTCTACTTTATTTTACCTAATAAACCCCAATTATATCTTTTTTTTAAAAGAAAAAACTGGTTGTGAAAGGGTTAACCGCTGACACTTTTTCAAGATCGGTGCATACACCTTCAGCAAAGATTACATGTCGGAGGTAAGTCACTTCCTGTCTGAATAATTTGCATTTATCGGGACTCAATTTTAGATTGGCTTCTTTCAGTTTCTGAAGCACCTTTCTAAATTTTTCCAGCTGTTCTTCGAAACTCTTCCCAGTGATGATAATGTCATCCAAGTATATCAGACAGGCTTCGTAGGAATGACCTTTTAAAACAGTCTCCATTAGGCGCTGGAATGTAGTCGGCGCATTGCATAGTCCAAACGGCATCACCTTGAACTGCCAAAGTCCTTGTCCAGTAGTAAATGCCGTCTTTTTTCGGTCATCAGGATGTATTTCTACCTCCCAATACCCGCTATTTAAATAAAGTTTCGAGAACCACTTGCTTCCAAGACGAGTGTCCAGAACGTCGTCAATTCTAGGAAGAGGGAATTGTCTTTCTTCGTAACCTCGTTCAACCGGCGATAGTCAACGCAAAATTTTGTTGAACCGTCTTTCTTCCTGACGAGGACGATAGAAGATGCCAATGGACTTGTTGAAGGCTCGATGGCATCGCTTTCTTGCATGTCCTTTAAAAGTGCTTGTACCTCTTCCTGCTTAGCTATTGACAGACATCTTGTATGTTGTTTGATTGGTGGATGATCACCGGTATCGATTTATTGTCTGCTTCATATGAAAGTCCAATACAATACTCTTAACATCGTGCTCTAGATAGCACTATCGTCTTACCGGAGACATTTTCAGCGAAGGAAAAATGAAAAACACTGCACACCGAGGTATTCAGACTGGTGGCAAGAAGAGGTCGCCCATTTAAAGGAAGTTCAGTTTCTTCTTTACGATAGAATAGCGTGCCTCTTTAAGTACCTACGGTAAGAGGTACTAGAGTAAATGCTTACGGTAAGTGCTTTACTGCAATAAAATTATGCACAATCAAGCCTGTGCGAAAACTGTTCACAGTAAATCATAACAAAAATAGTATGGCTATTTATCAAATTATTTAAAGGAAAATGCCATGAAACGTCAATTATCGAAAAGGTATCATTATCCGAACTACATCGTTAAAGCTTATTCAGAAAAATATGGAATAAGAATAAAAAAAATAGAAAAATATTGTTGTAGTGGGCCAAAATTATCAAAATCTTCTGAGAGTTCTTGTCTTTATGATAAAATGTATTTTAACGTAAATAATTTTCAACACAAAATGCTGAATTACACTCACGTTTGTGAAAATTGCAACACCAAGAAGGAATCGTCATAATTGAATGCAATTTAATACACAGTTGAGTGGTAGTGGTACAAATAAATGTTTAAATGTTCAAAGCAAACAAACAAGAACAAGAGATCAGAATCAGTATTTTGTGTGGCCACCACGCGCCGCAATAAGTGCTGCTACACGACGTGGCATGGAGTCAAACAAAGTTTGAATGTCTGACTGAGGAAGAGCATTCCATATCGTTTGTACGCGTACCCAAAGTTCGTCTGCAGACGCAACAGGACGAGGATCACGAGCAAGACGCCGACCAATGACATCCCACACATGTTCAATTGGCGACATATCCGGGGAACACGCAGGCCAAGGAAGAAGCTGTACCTGCTGCGCTGCAAAGAAGGATTTAACAATCCGAGCAGTATGAGGGCGGGCATTGTCCTGTTGAAATACAGCGCCTGGCAAGCTTTGAAGGAAGGGAACAGCTTCGGGCTGTAGAACTTCACGGATATACCGGTTGCTGTTCAGATTGCCCACAATTCGTAGCAATTGAGATCGTCTATGATATGCTATGGCGCCCCAGACCATAACTCCGGGTGTTCGTCCACTGTGGCGTTCGATAATGCACTCCGGAAGGTGGCGTTCACCGGCATAGCGTCTGACACGAATGCGGCCATCATGGTACCACAAATTAAAGCGGGATTCGTCAGAAAACACGACATGCTGCCAATCAGCACGCCAGTCTCTATGCTGATTGGCCCATTGTAGCCGCAGGCGGCGATGGTCGTGCGTTAGGGGGATCCTGTATAAAGGAGTCCGTGCGCGCAGTCCACACTGCAGCAGACGTCTACGAATTGATGAAGCACACAATGAAACACCTGTAGCTATTGACCACAGTGCTGCCAATTGTCTAGAGGAAGCTGTACGGTCCGTCCGCGCCATGCGGACCAGGTGTCTATCATCGCGAGCTGACGTCACATTTCGGGGTCCACTCCCGGATTTCCGAGTTGTCCGACACTCGTCCGTCCACTGCTTCCAAACGCGCATCACTGTGCTGCTGTTACGCTGCACACGAGAGGCTACTGCACGATACGACAATCCAGCTTCACGAAGGCCGATGATTCTCCCTCGTTCAAACTCTGTAAGTTGTTCAAATCTCGCTCTCTTTCGTCGACGAGGCATAAGTACAGATTGAGTTAACGTTTACCACTAGCAGATAACCACCGATAACCATACACGCCTCGCTACAGCCGTCTATTTATTCGGATCCATCAGCCGTTCAGAGGGCGCTGCTCAGCATACGCATGCGCTACGGATTTGCAATTCTAATCATTTGCATATCATGCGCTACTTTGCATTTCCTGAAAATTTCAGCTCACTCGCATAAGTCCTTCATGGTGTTGCAATTTTCACAAACGTGAGTGTATAAGATTATTTCCAAAATAGACAAAGAATGAAGGGCTTTTCTTTACAAATCGGTTTTAAAAACGCATTTAGAATGGATTCAAAAGGGATGTATGCATGTTTATATGTATTTCGCATAGTTCAAAACTTATTAGCCGTACAGCGTTAAAATTTTATACAGGGTGCATAGGAAAGTTCCTTTAACCAGAAAATTCCTGAGAGCAGACAGAGCTTACAGCTATGCAAGTGAGGTCACGGTATAGTAAAGCGACTACGCTCCACCTCATGTAAACGACAGCAGTGCCCTTAGTGGCGAAATTTGGAAGATAGGCATTGCAAATCGAAAAGGAAAAGTGATAGAGAAAAATGTCCAATTACAAAGTATTAGAGCATCAATTAATTACTACGATACGATATTAGGTTCACACGGATAAAGAAAACTGTCACCTGTATGCCCAAAGATATCCGCAATCGATACACTCCGCTTTGTGTAAACGTTTGAAACGAATGACCATAGGTATTGAGAAATATACACCTTTTTAATGCAGAAAACACGTACTTAAGTCAATACGATTTGACAACCGTATTGACTTAAGTTGTATAAGTATTATCAGCCTAACCGATTTTAAGTCAATACGTTTTTTTTCTTTCTGTGTGATCACAGAAACACACATAGTGACAGCAAGTTAATATTATCGTCTGCCATCGAGATTATAATGAGGTTTGAGATTATGCTGTTTGTATGAATCAAAAACCAACAGCTTTTAAACTAAAATTTTAAATGCATTGGGAATTAAAGTTTTACAGGCGTTGCAGTATAGTACAACGTCACAATCTGCAGTTTCGCATTGCTACATTTCCGAAATTTAAATATGCAGAGTAGAATCGTCGGGCATCAATTGCGGACATCTTTGGGTATACAGGCGACATTTATCTTATCCGTATGAACCAAATGTCGTTTCGTACTAATTAATTGATGCTCTAAAACTTTGTAATCGGCAGTTTTGCTCTATCTCTTTTAATTTTGGATTTGCAATGCATATCTTCCAAATTTCGCCCCTAGGGCCGCTGCTGTTGTTTGCACTAAGTCGGGCTTTACTATGCCGTTACTTCACTTGCATAGTTATAGTTCTCTCCGTTCGCAAGTATTTTCAGGTTAAAAGGACTTTCTTATGCACCCCATATATGGAACTGCTATAACAGCTAGTTATGCACCTCCATTTTTCATTGCAATCGGCAGGACCAAATGAGTGAATGTATATACGTACACACACACACATATATATACCCACTCCCTTACCAGGCTTAAAAATCCTTACCCGGCCTTTATTTTCGCAACGGTGGGTAGTAGTCATACACTTCAATTACAACAACAGAAGTGTTTTAAATGACGAAAATATTCCTATTTTAGTAATGTCAATTTTTTTTAATTAATTTTTGACAAGTAACGAAATTTGACTTTTAATACGGTGTCCCGGTCTCTGTATTTGTATTTGGAAATGTTTTATACTCTTTATGAAAAAAATAAAATATAAAATGTTTGACTCCAGTAAAACAAAACTTGACCGGGATATTTAGTTTCAAAATTTGCAATTATTGATTTCATTTCCAACTTGCCTTGAAAGATCTGTTAATTATGTTATAATTCGAGGAAATAAGTTTAAATGAAGTGCAGCCAAAAAATAATCTGTATAATTTAATAGGCCGTACAAGGAAGTCATGTGGTGTCCGCATCAGATATTTTTAACACGTAAACATGTTCTCATTTGGCATTTTACAAACAATAACTCTTATTTTAGATTATATTTTATTTCTTAGATAAAAGTGACAGAATTTCGAGAACGTCGAGCTTTCGTTATGTGCTTCTTTGCAAACTCAAGACTTTCTCATATTTGACTGATAATGATTATCTTTCTTACAACATGCCTTTAATTCCGGCTCTCTTAATAACATTTTGTCTTGTTTAAAATTATACTCGTACGTCATAGTCCCTTCGAATAGCTTTCAGAGCCCTGTTCTTAGGCTTTGTTGAAATTTTCTCAATATGCATCTGTAATGTTAACGCTGTGACGCCTTAGACTTTCCACAATGGCTACCATTTACGAAAGAATTCAACTACTACATAGAGGTAACTTTTGATTACATTTTGTCTTTTATTATTTCATTGGATAAACCACTGTATCTTAATTTAATGACTGGCTATAGAATTGCTTAATTAACTTCTATTTTTAATAAATCAAATTATTGCAGTTTCATAAATTCTCATTAAAACAGTTTTAATACTCCTCAGTCGTCAGATTCTCCTTTGTGGGAAGAAAGATATCAGATTATTCGAGGCTCCGGTAGATAGCTTTTATGTGTTCTGTGTCTTAAATAATCCATTCCTATCCTTCATAACTCCAGAGCAGTTTAATTGTACATAAAAATTGTTTGCATATAATTATATAGAAATTGTTTTGTTCTTTCTTTCTTCCTTTAAATATTTATTTATTAGAACAAAAAAAATTGTAATAGATACGTTTGAAAATGTTCTTCCCTCTAAGTATCGTCTGTACCGTTTTCACAGTATTTATTCAAAGTATGGAAAAAACACTTTCTAAAGCTATGAAAATTATCTTTATTTTCCTTCTCAGATTTGTATATGCATTATATAGCAGCAAATTTTATTTTTAATAATCTTCACTGCATGAATCTCACCGTAGTTGCATAATTTGAAAGAAAACTGCTCCAAAAATTTCAAGTTGCTGTAGCTGTAAAAATTAAATATTAGCTAAATCATCCCAGGAAAATTGTTTTAATGTTTTGAAATGTCATTTCAAGTCTGGGATTGAAAGTTCGATAAATTACACGTATTGTTTATTAAAAATACCTTTATAAGCCTCACTTTGCTTACAAAACTCAATTATTAGCTGCATTCATTGCTCTGTAAAGGCCAAACAATGAACACGGGTTAATTATAAGAAATTATTTCTAAAGACTTACTTAGTTCAGCAAAAAGAACCCTGATATGATTACTTGCTATGTTGAATGCCTTCTCTCGTTGAAATGAAATCTTTAAATCTTAACTGAACAGTATTCAAAAAGTGCTCAATTGTTAAGTTTTCATAATATATGCAATATCTTCCGATTGCAAGAATTGCATGTGAAAAAAAAAACTTTAGCAAGTCTAAAATGCTTCTCATTATATTTAAATTTCTAAAATTGATTTTATTTCAGAGAAATAATTCTATGAATAAGTATTTTCATTAAAATAGCACCAAATATCAGTTCTCAAACTTTGAAATTAGTTGGAACTTAAGTCTAAACACTACAGAAGTTTCTATATAAAAGCAGAATTGCTTTTAAAAAATTTCTTTTAAAAACGCTTGGCAGAAATCAAGACTTAATCATTTATGGCTTGAATGAATGGCAAAGTAAAAATAAGTTCGTGTCAATAAAAACACTTTTTAGGGCAAACTATGGCAAAAATTCTGACATACTACCAAATGCTATGTTGTCGGCTCAAAAAAAAGTGTGTAGAAATCAGTTCTGCAGAGCTGAGCTGATTAAGGTCCTTAACTTTAAGACCTCTGAGTCCGCTACAAATAGGAAAAAGGAAAGAAAGGCATAAGCTTTTGGCTAAGCCTTTCGCTGAAACGAGAGAAAATCTTCTCTATCATTAGGCGGAGTTATCAGAGCTATTTAAAGCAATCGTTGGTCTTATCTTACCAAGCAGGCTATAATTGACTCCTCTTGATCAACTACCGCAGTCAGTCTGAGACACGTGCACCTATTATAAAGTTAACCAAGACATTTGCCATACGGGTGAAATATTTGAGTAATGGCAAGAAAAAACACATTTAACAACATAATAAGACATGATGAATATCACAAGCTAATAAATTAATAAAACGTGTAATGAATGGCGAAATAGCTTTCCTTCGTTATTCTATTTTCAAAAAAAATCTGAATTATTTATACCTCCCAAATATTGAATATAATACTATATCCGCTTTGTGTTCCGCTTATTTTTTTGAGGAAACTAGGCAATTTATTTACTCTTAAACATACGAAGACTATTTTTTAAATTAAATTCTGATGAGACTGAAAATTTGTAAACTATTTATTTATTTTAATTAACCAGTTATTTTATGTTACGCAGCTTTCCTGTCATTTCTCCCTTTCGGCTTTCCTACCAGAAGACTAATTTTAGTTCGTGCTTATTTAAATAAAACAGAGATTTTATAAAAGGGCAGAGTTTAGATTTCTTAGCCAGAGAGTGTTCTGCCTGTTAAAAGCCACGTTTCTAGTTGAAATTCTATGTTAGCAGTTCGGCGTAGCTTGATTCTCGCCTATAGTCCTTGTTACGCCAGTATAGATTACACACAACCTGCGCGCTAATCGTCTCTGTATAGCATTTCAGCTTGCTTAAGATTTAGCATTGTTTTAATTTGAAATTTCTTACTTTTGAGTAACCTCATAAATGCTGGCTGTTCTGTAAGAATAAGAAATGCCTTCTGTTCCTTTTTGTAGAGTTAAAATGGTTCCATGAAATGAACTGAAGAAAATGGGATTAATAGTATTAAAATTCGATTGCACATTTTCTTTCCTTCCGCTCAAATGTGAATTCAATTAACATGGAACTTTGAAAATATGAATGCAAAATTTTGATGAATTTTTTCGGAATAATTTGCCAGTTTGAGGCATATTGAGAAATGATTAATGATTCTCTTTACGTATTCCCAATTACTTAAACAGAACAGATATTGCCGCGGAAGATTTGTACTGGTCTCTGTTTATAGTTGACTCTACATTGAAAAAGAACGATATTACGCCAAATGGCAAGCTCATTTGCATTAATCTCATTCTATCTCCAGATATAAATGAATATAAATCTCCAATATCCATTTAAGATGATAACAAAAACGTTCACCATTCGGTAAAGAAATATTGCATTAGCCTTGGCAAATATCCTAGACGAACAAAGTTGATTGTACAAAATATTACAAAACATTGGCTACAGAACGTATAAAGTTGTTGGAATTACAATAAGTTCAATTTTCATGGTCTCCACTTGGATGGTGGAAATATTTAGAACGATCCCAGAAAATGAGATTTAGTCTTCACAACAAGAGACAACAAAACAAGAAGATGGAGCTTAACTCACTGAAGATCTTAATATATGCACTAAATCTTCATCTACCATTAGTTTTTTAATCAACCTCTTTTACATTTTTCGAATCAACAAGGTACTGTTTAATTTTTAGTACAAATTCAGCTCAGGAAAATCGTTTGGTATTAGAATTCCTTTAATATAAAGACTCAACTATAATGAACTTAAATATGCTCAAGCTATGATATGTATGGAGGGAACAGTCAACAGCAGCAAATAAAATATATGGACATGGAATGATACTATAATAATTCTGCAGAAAATTCAACATGAAATATCCAAAACACAGAAAAACGAGACTTTTACTGAGACATGGTCAGAATGTCTTGTCAGATCATGCCCAAACCATGTTCCAGGTGTTATTAAAGAAATAGCAATTTAGCTGGATATTTTATACATAAACAAAAATGCTGCTTCATAAAGGTTTCTAAATGTATTAAATTCTTCTGCCACTCAGGAAAATGATTATAGATTTCTTTTTCCTTTGCGCAAAGGAAAACTTATTTCATTTATAAATTTCCCATTTTGAGAAAAGTTATTTTGTTTTTATGGCAATTTGAATGCAGTTCCTTTACTTTGGGAGACACTTTAGTAACTGTCAAATTGCTTAGACAGTTACTAAAGTGCCTCCCAAAGTGAAAATTCATAGATCAAATTCTAATTAAAGATGGCGCTAGATCAAATTCTAACTAAAGATCAGCTTGAATCACTTTCAACTTTGCTTTAGATATTTTCTTACTTAATGGCTCGGTTTTAATCGATTTTTAACATGATGTATTAACAAAATTTCATTGCATGCCTAGTATCTTATTTAGACCATTAATAGTAAACTCATGATTTCCATGTTAAAAAAAAAATACCTTTATGATTACTTATATCGAAATGTGTAGTGAATTATAAAATTTTAAAGCAACTTGAATATACATACGCTTTTTATTTGCTAAATTTTTTTTGTATATTTTAAAGTATTTCTTGCACAGAAAATAAGTCTAAAGTACTTCCTTTCAGACTAATAAACTCTTCTTCACAACGATTTCTTAATTGTGAGCAAGCAGTTTTCATCTTCATTAATATTTGCTGTTGAAAATATCTCTTTATATTCATCTATTCGAGTACTATACAGTAGATTCCTGTTAGCAGAATATCGAAATCTTAACATTTTTTGTAAAATGAAATTCCTGATTATCAGAATTATTAATCATTTAAAGTTTTAAAACATCAGAGTCAAGCTGCTATACATTGCATTAGCAGTTTTATGAAATTCCAATTTAAGGATTAAAGTGTAAAAAGTAAATTAATGACTTCAAGATCTCAGGTTTCTCACAGGATAACGTTGTAAGAATTCATGGTAACTTAGTGTAACACTCCGAATATTTTGCAAAGATTCTCTTAAAAACGTTTCTAACATCAAAATATATTTCTAGTCTAATCTCTGTAGTTTATTTAGGAAAGTATATGTTTTTCTTTTATGAGATCATGCAATTTCTTTTTTTAATTTCTCCCAAGAGAAGGTTTTCTTTACTTGATTTTAATAGCAAATGTACTCAGTTTGAATATGAGCAGCGATAATGATCATGTTTGTATAAGTACTGGCATAATAGAGAATTTCTTCTTTTCCTTTTCGGCAGGAAGATCCCTGTTGTTATGACTTATCTCACATTTGTCTGACAGTAACATCAGAACAAGCCCATGAAATTCATTGTGGCAAGGAGTGCAGGATTGCGCATGTCATTGGCAAGAACCTTGAGCACCATACAGGTAACAGTACGACTTGTCTCAGTTATCCCCCTCCCAATTTTGATGGAAAGCACCCCGGAAGAAAGGGTCCGAGAGTCTCTCAACTCTCTTCTTCTACTATCAACCTCTCGAGCAGACGCATATTTAAAATGCCCCCTATACACTATACATTTTCAAACATCCATTCCTCCTCGGGGATTCGAACTCGGGCCCTTCGGTACTGCAGTCAGCGTCACTAATCACCATCCCAGTTGGGTGGTATGAAGATCCCTACATTTCATTTTCAATAATAAGTGTGTGAAGTCACCATGCAAGTGCTTGTTAAAAATGCATATTCTTGTGTGGCGTCTTTGTATATTATCTTATGGCATCCTAAAAAAATAAACCAAAAAACTTTTTAATAGTGCAATGCTGGCAGAAAATGCATTTCTCTGAGCAAATGGAATACATTTTTATGGCAATCATTTCCATATGGATGATTTTTCATAGAACGATAGCGTATGATAACAGCATGTTTGCTGCATTAATTAGTGTATCTATTTTGCTGTACTTAGTAATATTTCTTATATACCATAGACTATTCTTAATTTTCCATAATGCTTTGCTTTACAAAATCAAACATTTTCTAAGATTTTTATCTTTAAGAACGATACTGTACCCTTACGATAATAGCGTGTTTGATGCATTTATTAGTGCATCTATTTTGCTGTATTTATAAGTATTAATATTTCTTATATACCACAGACTACTGTTAATCTTCCATAATGCTCTGTTTTACAAAATCATATTTTTTTAAGATTTTTATCTTTACATGACCTCATGATTTCTCATGTAGCAGAGGTCTTATGGAGCCTATTAGGCATTTTATTTCGGAGCAGAAGACATGCAAAATGTGCAATGCCCTCGTTGGGATTGGAACTTCGAACCTTCCGTTTGCTAACCGGATGACTTAGTCTGAGCAGAAATTTATAAATTACGAACACAGTTTTAGAGATAATTCAATATGTCTCCTCCAAAGGAGATAGGACAAAAATAAGCATACAGAACACCAGCACTTTTGTTATATACAAAAAAAATTAATTTTAAGAAGTTTTGAATATGTTTAATTTGAAACTTACTGCCGAATAACTGAAAACTACTGGTATCGGACAAATATTATTAAAATAAATTCACATAATATCCAAAATCAAAGAACTAGTGTTTGAAAATAAATAAATTTATAAATTCATATGTCGTTGTAAAGTAAATCATATTACTTCAAACCTCAAACTCTTTAAGTCAGTATCTTTGAAAGTGAAATGACAAAATAGCCTTTCTGGTGCCTTCGTAAAATCAAAAATATCAACTGTCCATAACAAATGAAAACACAGTTCATTTACAAATTCTAAAAACACTATCTGTCTTTAAAATTCTACAAGAACTATCAAGTACTTCAAATTCTACAAGTACTTTCTCTGAAAATAATGCTTTATCCTCTGTCTTTACCGAAACCATGTATATCTCAACACAGTAATTCCTAACTTTAGAGAAATGTGCAAACTCCTTTCGTGGAAATACAAATACATAACATCTCGAAACACCGAGACGGACAATCCACACAAGTAAGAATTTGATCACCAGTTCAAATAAAACAATAAATCAGATTGTATAATTCAAATACTCGTAAATAATTAATTATGCATTTACACAGTAAGAATCTACCCTAGTTTGTTTTAGAAGATGCATGTTTCCTTTAACGATCACATGGAGGACATGAATAGACTATTAAAATAAACATAAGCAAAAATTTACAAATATAACATATTTATTAATCAATGATTAACATACACTGGTTATCATAAATTAAGGAAAAATCACAAAAATCACGCTTACTGAAAAAGTTACATGTTGAATTTTATGAAACGTACCCACAATATACAGCACACAATAAGGTATCAAATAACATAAAAATAAATTACCAGAAAATTATGGTAGTAGCTAATTTCTAAATTAGCACATACATAAAATGAACAAATCGAAGGTGTCAGTTTGCTACAGGAAAAGTACCTTCAATATGGAATATGATCGCCTCTAGAAGAATTAAAGCACATACAGCGATGTGTGATGCTTTCCCTTATTCGGTCTATCACTTCCATAGGAAGCGAGAGCCATTACTCTGGGCGGAATTGAGCGAAGTTGTACTGTCATCTCTATGGTGTTTAAAGCTCTTGCCAACGGCAGGCGCAATCTTGCTGTCCTTGCCACGATGAATTTCTCCTGATGTTGCTGTCAAACAAGTGAGATAAGTCGTACGCACAAAGTCCTCTTATGGCAGCGCCCGTGATAAGTAGTGACATCTTTCCGTTACGTTTCACGGTTTTGTTTTCATTACACGTTTTCATTACTCGATCATAATAACGAATTACATAGAAATGAAATAATATGCAAAATAGTTACAAAACAATAAAATAATAATGGTATAATATAAAAAAATTATTATACCTGTTTTCAGGCATCTTGTAATTTAATTCTTGAAATATAATCATCTTGTTATCGTAATTTGATTGGTCTTTCCTTTAACGAAGCAAAATCCTTAATGTATTTTTTTTTATAAAATCTCTTGTTAAGGACTAATTAAGTTGTTAAGGATGTCAGTTTCTTATGTTTGTGGTTTTATTTTATTAAGGGTCATACAAGTTTACGAATCATTTTATCTGTATTAAACACTTATTACTGCGGATTAAAAATAAATATTTTATGCATCTCTTGCTCAATCAGTTTCCTTTACATGCCTCTAGAAACATAATAACTAATTCTCGAGAATTGCTGAAAATTCTTGGTTCGATTCTGGAGTGAATATTTAATTTATATTTGTTTGCATCACATTCGGCGGTTATGCCACGAGAGATGATAAATGGTTAATCAGACAATATTCTAAAGGTGTTTTTAATGTTTTCGTTTGAAGCTTTTATGTGGTTATTTTTTCCTTTGTGATTTGAATGCATTATGATATATTTTCAAAAACGTCTATAAGTCTTCTGCTGCAGTATCAAACTCAGTTTTCAAATGACTGCCGTGTTAGTTGGCAGCAGGCCACTAGGCATGGGTTTCTAGGCGGAAACCCTGTCGAAGATTAATAAATATAAATAGCCTAAAGTATAAGTAGCATACCTGTAGATATAAATGGTAGTTCAGATAATAAAATAAGTCCGAAGTAATGAGGAGTAAGGCGAATGATGTCGATCGGAACAAAAGTGGAATTTACGAATCAAATACTGAGTAGTTGATCACTTGGGAGCCAGACTCAGGAAAGCTAGTCTTTGGCTGAAAGAGAAGTTAGCACCAAAGCAAAGAAAAATCTACCTACTCTATTCGTAAATTAAGTAATACAAAGGGGGCAGCCGAAACACTAAAATAAAGAATAAAAATGAGCAGATATATACAAGTAATAAAAGGAATTAAATAGAACTAGGCCAGAAATAAACACAAGTTCATAAGTACGGCTCCTAGCCGTCTGTGATTATCCACATTAAGTGCGTCATAAGTCAATGCGGTTATAGAAACATCCCTTCAGCACAATATTACTGAAAAAAATTTTGGCAATTTTTTCGTGAATTGAGCAATTGTTTTAACATCGAGTTTCTCGTAAATTTTAGTATTTCTGTAGAAAAAGCGTGCTTCCGATAATCTGTCTCAGAGTCACGTTTTGATTAATTTGAAGTTTATTTAAAGTAATTTTACAAAAAAATCCCCAGACGGGGCAGGCGTAGGTAACAGCAGGCCGCAAAATGGTCTTATAGATAAGTAGCTTTTTATCTCAGAAAAGCACAGAGATCCGGCGAATTACCGGGTAGAGAGTAGCTTTACTTTTTCAGAACTTGGAGATTATATGTCTAATACGGGTTTTCCATGTTAATCGTTGATCTAAAAGGACTCCAAGATAGGTTACTTCCTTGGCTCAAGGGATAACAGTATTATACATATTGATGCTGACGATGATGATCCGTCGATGTGTGAACATCACACCCACAGTTTTGTCCACATTGATTTTGATCTTCTATATTTTAAGCCAGGTTTCTGAAGCCTGTACGTGGTTGTGTAGTGCATGCACAACTGAAAACAGAGATGCATTTCGTGCAAGGATCGCTGATTCGTCCTCATACATGGGAATGTAGTGTTCGTAGTACGGGGTATGTCGTTTACATAAAGTAAGAAAATTAGTGGGCCAATTATTGACCCTTGTGGTACACGAGCATTAAATAGGCTGCTTATGACATATGTGCGATTTAGGCGAACGACAAAATGTCTATCTGTAAGAGAGGACTTAATTATGTGTGTGATGTGGCCTAGGAAACCCAAGGTTGATAAGCTTGTAAGTGGTTCTTTCTAACCAAACACGATCGAAAGTCTTTGAGATATCGAGAAAGAGTCCACCAGTTAATTCGTAGTTTTGTAGTCCCTCTGAAATATTTTCAATAACACGTAGGAGTTGGTGCACTGTTGAATAACGAGGACGAAATTCATGCTGCTCAATGATAAGGATTTTCTTATCGGCAACGAAGTCCAGGATACGTTTGTGAATGACGCATTTGGCAATTTTGCTGAGCAGTAGGCTGATTGGTCGGTAGGAAGTTGGGTCATCCGGCGGCTTTCTTTGCTCCAGAATCCGAGAAATAACTTCCGTTTTCCAGAATTAGGGAAAATGGGCTGTCTCTAAAATCAAGTTGATGATATGAGTCAATTTAGGGGAGCATGACCGGGCCCATATTTTTAATCATCCTGTTGCTAACGCAGTCAATGCCAGGGATCTTGCTGGTTTTTCTCCTCTCGATGTAACTTATTACCTGCGAGGGCTTAACTAGAGTTATGTTGTTTGAGTGTGGTTTTTGAAAAATATTGTGTCAGTGTACGCGAAACCGCTTGTTGTGTTCGCAGAGCTGAAATTGCGCCTGAATCCACCATAACCCGACTTCGGTACTTCTTAGTTTTGAGGATAAGTCATAATTCAAGTAGGAGCGCACCGGAGCCCTAAATAAGAAGGCTTCGGCACTTCTTTTATGTAACTGGAAAACAAATTCAGTAGAAAGTAATGAATTGCAAACAGATACAGAACAAAAACATCAGTAGAAATTTAATCTGGAAAATTTAATTTTTAGTAATATGTAAAAATCTGAATTCTTTCAGATTTTATATTATGTCCAAACGGACTTTTTTTTAATTTACAGACACATACACGTTTCGAGAGCATTTGGTCTAAAGCCACACTGTGCTAAAAATATTTAAAAACAGCATATCTTTAGAATTCCGATAGGCAGTCTCGCACACAGGAGATAAAAGCGTTTTGTTCCCTACAGTGATCTGGTTTCTTAGTGCCCATGTTCGAGTGGAGGACTATGTTACTCGAAATTTTATGATTATAGGTACCTTTTTCTTCACAATGCTAGAAACCTACATACATTCATGTAGATTCTTCGTTATTTAGTTTGTTAATATTTATTGGCAACAATTTGAAAAATGATTCAGGATTTTTGAGACTAATAGCCCTTCTGGGCTAAGGCTCATATATGGGCTAATTATACTATTAAAAACGTCTTATTAAATTTTAATTTAGCTTTTCACGTTTTATTAAAGTTTAATTTAAATTATTTAATCACTTTGATCAATAATTATTAAATCATTTAAATATTTTAATAATTAATTATTTAATTTTTGTAATATTAATAGTCACTTTATTTATTTATTTATTCTTGTTCTTCTTTCCTTACGGTCTTCCATAGGGCTCCGGCCTTTCTGTATTATCAGGCCTTTCTGTATCAACATAACAGGCCTACATACAGAAATTAAGCCCTTTCTGTATGTAGGCCTGTTATGTTGCTAGTGGTGAATTGAGAAGAGTAGTTATCTGCAAGAGACAGCTTTCTCAAATTCGGTGTATGCAATCCCATTTAGGACATTAGGGACTGAATATCAGTGTGGCATTCTTTATATCTAAATACACACACATAAAATTATCACATACAATTATCATATTGGGATAAAGACTCCAGACATCTAGTCCAGTTGTCCTGTTAGTGTTTTTGGCGAGAGACCTGATTTTATTCTGCACCCGATTCATATTAGCTTTTTCCTCCGAACTCCTCGTTCTTTGTCAGATTCTTCGAGCAGCGTTTCGTTGTTTTTGTTAATTTAGTTACGAATGGCAGAATGTCTCCATCTATTTTGGCAGGAACCTCTTTGCTATTATGTTTTAATTCATTGTAAAGTTCTTTAGTGAACCTTTCAATTAAGTCATCTAACTCTTCCCTGATTGTACTGCGGTTTTAGTGTACTGAATGTTGGTTCAGAGCTTTGGTGTAATTACACCAATTGGTTATAAGGGTTCTTTTGACTTGTGGTATAAGGGTTCTTTTGACTTGTCACTGATTGCAAGATCCATAATAACTGGGCTATGGTCAAATGAAAGCTCAGCTTCACTTACAATATTGGTCGGGTATTCGATATTCATGATTAGGAAAAAGCCGATAACATTAGCCGTCCTGTTGCTAAAGCGTGTTGGAGTGGGTGGAACTGCAGTGTTGAGTTTAGCCCGATTGGCTGAATTAAAGATTGTGTTACCATAGAAATTAGTTGATTTGCAGTTCCAATTAATGTGGTATGCACTGAAATCTGGATCCTTCTGTGTAGTGGCGTTAAACACCAGGGTGCCTGTGTAGAGTGCGCTACCCCTTCAAGAACTAATTTTTTAACCTTCCTAATTTAATTCTTAGACTAGCTTAAGAAGAGTTAGTAATTTTTTATAATTAATTAAAAAGAGATTAGTTAATAATATTTTCAGATAAAGAATAGTATGAAGATAAGCAAAATTCTCCAGAAAGCTGTACGAGAGAGTGATGAAATAGTGCAAGTTACATAGAACTGGCGCTGGTAATAAAGATATAATAAATACAATAATTTATAATAAAGATAACATAGGCTAAATTACAATGGCTGTTTTTCATATATAATACTATTGCTGAGGATGGACATAGGTCGCTTGTTACTGTAGCCATAATTGCCTGTTGTCACTGTAGCCATATTTGCAAATACTGATGGCAGGATTCAAGATGTTTAACATGAAAATTATTAGCAAGGTGATAAAATTAAGTTCTTATTTGACAAATTTTTAATTTGGATTTTATTATTTCGCACATACCATGAGGCATTCACGATTTGACGTAAGGTACAACTCTCTGCAGTTTGAAGTTTTTGGTCCTACATGAATAACTCTAAACCGGGAAAGCATTACGGGGCAAGATAGATTTATAAATTAGTTGTATCAGAGCTTTAGCAACAGGTGATTTTAATTTTTTCAGTTTCATCCTGCTTGATTATGTCATATGTTCATCGACTGTATAATAAATAAATCTTAAAAATGTACTTTATAATAAATGAGTAATTTATCATCAATAGCTAGAACGCTGTTCCATGCAATAAGGGCGAAGAGTTGAGCTTTAAGTGCATGAAACTTTTGGATAATAGATGTGATATTTTGGGTCATGTGTTATATGCTAATTTGTCACGTCACCAAATGTTCTGGTACCAAATGTTAAATACTAACTGTTACAATAAGTTGCCTACAATAATATCAAAACCATAATTCATTGCGTTGTGTTTACTAACCCGAACAACCCCTAAGACCAAGCAGGAGTACTGGTGTTAAAAACATTCACACAAGTCATCATAAGAAAAACTCTGAATCAAATATATATATATAACCAAGGATATTTATTGCAGCATTAAAGGAAGACACTCAATCTTTCAACTTAAATTTCTAGATCTATGGTGTGTTCAGGTGACAACTATTTAAAATAATGCATTTAGAATTATAATATATATATTGTTAATTTCAAATATGCACCGAGATGAATTAATCAAAAATTTACACCGTAAAAATTAATATGAAATTTTCATATGCAGTTATCAAACTCTGCTGGCCAGCATAAAAATACACAGGAATTTAATGAATCACCGAGCATGGTGTCTTTACCAATATTGATAGAGATTACTTAGTTCAAGAAATTTCTTAATTTACTCAGGTAAAAATTACATACATCAATTTAGCAATCCCTTAGGCAGTTAGAAAATATTACATATTCAAGTAGACCCGTTGGAGAAAAATGATTACATTTATTCCTACATTCAATTACTCAATTAAAGGTAAAGTAGAATTTAAATTTTTAATCGTTCCTTAATTTGCAAAAGTTAAAGTTAATTCTCAACCAAAAATAGTAACAACTTAAAGTAAAAAGGTAAAATTTAGATAAGTTAACAAATTTAATATCCTGTCTTAATTCATTATATATAAATTTTAATTACATTCCAAGTTAAAGTTAAAAGTCCTAAATAGATTAATAGTGCAGCAGTTGCTTAAATACACAGCCTGGATTTAAGATCCAGCAGAAAAACCTTTGACTAAAAGTTAAATAGAATTTAATTGGAAATTAAATACACATATAATTACTCCTTACATTAATAATTCATCACTGGAAAATTTACTTCAAATAATCAAATCTCTTAAAAAAAATTTTAAATTACCATATTACTTAGGAAACATGTTCACGGAATTTAAGTCGCAAGCTGTACTAAATTTCAGGTGAAATTAACAATCAAAAGGTTGAACTCACTTGAAGGGAAGAATTGAAAATTTAATTAAGCATTAACTCATCTTATAGATTTTTTTTTCCGGATGTCCCATTCATAACAGGTGTTGAACAAGGCTCTGCCGACGACCAGTCCTTCGCAGATGTTGAACGAGGGAGTCCGGCGAGAAATCTGGACACTTGGATCAGACACTATGAAGATGGTAAAGTGCATTCGTGCAGCAAAACAAGAGCTCCTAAGGGTTCCTCCCTTTTCCGTCTATTCTCATTCATGCGAGTTGATGGTAGTACTCGAGTTGATGGTAGTAATTCGATGAGGAAAAAAACAACATTCTCGACTCCAACACGGGGATGGTAAAGTGCGGAGGAGTAAACTTCAAGTGATTTTTTTTTTTTTAAATGTTCATCTTTATCTTATTTCCCATCTCCGGCTCTTCCAGAGGAAGAAAAAAATAACGTGCTTCTAACGCTGCGAATCCAAGGCAAAAAGGGCTGAGCATGGCCTTGCATGACGATTTCAATCGTCCAGGCTCCAGAATTTTCGAAAATCACCAAATTTGGTGAATTAGTATGCAAATCTCGCCAAACACAAAACAGTGCTGCGAAAACTTAGTTTTTCCTTCTTCACACCAAAAAAAGTTCCACCCTCGCCACCCCCTTCGCCAACAAGGAGGGGTGAGGGAAAGAATGCGACAAACCTATCACGCCCCTACCACGCAACCGGACGCAGTACATGACCTTGACGAGAAAAGTGCTCAAAACGGCGCTTATAGCAGAATAAATTTCTAGACACGAAATTCAACAATTTTAGCAATTAAATGGGCATAATTCTCCAACGGGGCGACGTACAGTCATGAAAGTAGGTTCATAAGAAGGGTAAATTTTTTCTCTTTAAGAGGTATAAATTTCAACCATGTGAATAAAAAGGAAGTATTTTTAAATTTCAAATATTACGCAGAAACAACCGATTTCCCATTGTCTCCTTCTCCCGAAGGCTAATACTGTCGAACGCGTAACGTAAGAACGAGAACTCTGTTTAACTCGTATAAAAATAATTGATTCAATAACATAAGCAATACAATTCGTGAAGAAAAATTTAGAATAAGCATAAATTAATGCATATAATTCACTCACTCAATAATTAATTAACAAATAACTGCAATTAACTACACATTAATCCAAAATTCTAAACTAACCAAAAATCACTACATAACACATGTATCAGGATCATCCCGAGATAAGGAACTTGCCTAGCCCAAGACAGAGTTGATCCATAAAACTGAAGGTTGCCTGTGATATTTTTTCTCTGTATGAATGTAGTAATGCGTTTTCTCAAATCTAATCTTGGTGGTTCAGTGATTCATAAAGCTTTATACATTTTACATAATTTTTAATGAACTATATACAGAACGTATTCTTAGGCCGCCGCCTTCAACAGAAGCAAACTTTCTTCTCCTACATTAACATGGGCAACAGCGCCCTCTAGCGTTTTTCTACCTTCAAATTATTCAACCTTTTGTATATAGGATTGCCATAACATGTAGGTGCACTTACCTTTTTTTCGTGAGCTCAGATTTTTTTTATTCTTATATGTTGGCAAATTGGGCACTTTTGCTTTAAAAATGATTGAATTATGTAGTTCCTATCTTCCGGTTAAGAGTTGTATGCTTTTAGTTAATCCGCATGCAATAGTTGTAAAATTATCAACAATTTAAAAGTTTATTAATTTTTTTTACCATAGCAGCCATATTTGTTTACATTTGAAAGGTAGCAGAATAATGAATTAAGTCAGTTTCTGCACCTAGAGTGACTTTTTGCCGAGTGGAACCAAAAGTAAATTTTCGGTTTTCTGCGCCGAACAAACTGCCTTCTTGCGCGCTGGCCGAATTGCTTGTTTTTGCGTAGAAACTCTAATTGTAATTGTACAATTATTTTAAAAAAATGTTTTAACTCTATTTGGTGTTTTATATATTTCTATATTTTTCAATTTTTAATAAAGAAATTTCGCTGAATCGATATTTCAGTTAAATCACAAAGTTCATTCCTCCAAATGTTAAATTTGTCCTTAATTTCTGCAGGAAGGACCTCATCCCAGTCAGCACCAGAACGCCAGATATCTTGAATAATTATTTTCGACCGAATAACAAAGGGTACAATAAATCCAAATGGATCGTATATTTGGGCGATACTTTGTATAATTTTCCTTTTCGTAGTAAAATCATTCTCTGTAGAAAAGTCAATTAATTTTTTTAAATTTAAGTTTTCCCTACCTCAATTTGGAATTCCATTGTCCCTTGCATATGAACTTTCCATCTTGAATCCAAATCGAAAGTAGATAACTTCATTCCACTTTTTGTTTTGAACACACAAAGGCTTCCTAAATCAAAGCTTCCCGGCCGATGCACCATGTAGTAATGCGTTTTCTCAAATCTAATCTTGGTGGTTCAGTGATTCATAAAGCTTTATACATTTTACATAATTTTTAATGAACTATATACAGAACGTATTCTTAGGCCGCCGCCTTCAACAGAAGCAAACTTTCTTCTCCTACATTAACATGGGCAATAGCGCCCTCTAGCGTTTTTCTACCTTCAAATTATTCAACAATGAATAATATAGCTGCAGTCTTATCAACACTGACTTGTATTTTCCACATTATCAGCCAGGTCTCTAATGCCTGGATGTAAGATTGTAACCATCGAATTACTGTGCTAATAGATGCACTTTGTGCAAGGATCACTTTGATTGCTCGTGTAGTGTTGGGTATCACAGGAATGCCGTTCACATAAATGTTAAAAAGGGTAGGTCCTCAAAGCAACTCTTGTGAGACGCCAGCTGATATAGCACGATGTGTGGAATGTGTGTTAATGACGCGAGCGACAAAGTGTCTACCTGTAAGGTAGGATTTAATGAGATATATTCCGGTGTCGTTGAAGGTCACGTGACGTATGCCTAGCTAATGTAAACAAACGAAGTAATGCCGCTGTGTTCGATTTGTTGAAAGTTTAGTTTGCTCTTAATTCTTTATGAAATTCCTAATTCATTCTCAGACGTTGTTTCATCATTTAATTATATATTCATTCATTTGGTTAGTTGTAATGGCAGTCTGAATCTTCAATAAAAGGTAACATAAAATTCTAATGTTACAAGGTTATAACAAATGATTCAACAGGTTTCAAAGTCCAGTCGTTTCCAAGATATGAAACACACAGGTTGCTGATGTAATGATAAAAATTATCTTACCTATTTAAATTTGCATGTGCACACGCATTTTTGTCTTCATATTAAGCAGCAAATGTGTGATCAGTTATCAACTTAATGAGGAAATATTTAGTGTTTTGAAATATGCAATATTGTTGCGAAAAATTCGGCGGTTGCGCCTGTATGTAAGCTTTCCGGCATAGCACTAGGGTTGCCATAAAATAGTGTATGGCAGTGTTGCCAGATTCGCGACTTTATCGCCCATTTGGCGACCAAATTGGCAATATCCCATGGTCCAATCGGGAAGCTTCTAGAATAACTTCCTGTTCAGATATTTCTCGAAACCTGTAGAACATAATGAAAAGCCCTTGCGTTTCTGAGAGCCGGGTGTGTGTGATTAGTAGTGTGATTAGTTGCGAGAGTTGTGAGAATCGCTCCTTACTGTGAATACTAAGCTACGCGAGAGTTTTGTGAACGGAAAGCGATCGAGATAGTGCTTTGCCGTTAAGCTACCTTTACAGTATAGCTTGACAGTGTATTGGTGATTGTTCCACGGTGTTTATTATAAGTTTAGTGTTGCCGTGAAGCTACCTTTACAGTTTTCAGCCTGAAGCTGTGTTGCTGATTGTTTCAGCGTATTTATTGTAGATTTTCGACGCTTTTAAAGGTAATTTTGGAACTGTGCTGTAAATAGTGATTCTTGTAAATAAATTGTGCTTTTTATTGTTCTGCATCGTGTTTTCATCGGATACTCTCAAATCCACGAACCCGTATAACGCAACAACTGGTGTCAGGAGTGGGGTTTGAGAGTGAATGCCAGTCACCCGTCTACAGGAGAAAGCAATGGCGGAGGAAATGAAAGCTTTGATGGACATGTTAGCAGCTCTGAAAGCTGGACAAGAAGAGATGAAACAAGAAATGAAAGCTGGCTATGAAGAGATAAAAGCCACATATGATGAGATAAGAATTGGCTATGAAAAGATGAAGGCCGAGCGCGAAAAGAAAGTCGGCCGAGAAAAAGTACGAGAGCAACTCCAACAGATGAAAGAGGAGCTTGCAGAAGAAACTGGAGCCATAAAAGAAGATGCGAAAGTGCCAAAATTTGCGTCTGAAGAATCAAAGGAAGGAGAAATAAGGGGAATAGCTAATCAACTGCCTGAGAAAAATCAAGAAATGATGAATGAAACATCTAACGGGGTTAAAGGAAAAGAAGGAATGCATGAAGAAATAAAAGACGGGAAAGAAGCTTTTGATTCTCAAGTTCCTGAAGTAGAGACAGAAGAAAATGAAAATGCGACTGTCGAGATCATAGAAACTGATAGTGAAGTTACGAAGTCGCAGTTAGCAAGTATTGAATCATCTGAAAATTCATGTGACTCTGAGATGGAAGAAGCTGATGTACAGCTTACGCAGAGTGATCCAGTATTGCAAGAAAATTTACCTACTTCGCAAACTGCATGTGTGTCTTATAATGAAGATTGTATAGACATGGACTCTATTCTAAAGCAGGATACTTCTGTTTGTAAAGGATCGGATTGTATTCATGACCCTGGTGCAAACATCGGAATTGGTTCCCAGGAAACGGAGGAAAATAAGCATGTAGTAACTACTAAAATTACCAAGGTGAACTGCACACACGATGCGAATAAACTACAGAGTGGTGAACGAACTGTTTCAGATCTTCCTGTGCAGGAAAAGTCTGAAAGGACTGAATCTTCAGACTGTGATATGAAAAACAGAAATACACCCGAGAATTGCAGTGGAAAAGTATTTGACCCGGGTATTGTTCAAGAGCAGAAGCTAAGTACGGTTTGGCGAATCCTAGCATCCGACAAGTAACAGCTTCAACAGCATCGGAGCCAGATCCGTGGAGTAATGAAAAGGTTAGAGAAGACCAGTTGGCGGATCCTAACATTAAGCCAATAACAGAGCTGAAAGAATCATCGGCTACGAAACCCAAGTGGCAGAACGTTTCCATCTTCAGTCCTATGACTAAAAGGTACTGTGCTCTCTGGGACTCACTGCACCTTCGAAATGGAGTCTTATATCGACTGTCGGAAAGCGACGATGGAACTAATAAAAGATGGCAGCTGCTGCTTCCTCAAAACCGAATACCTGATGTCCTGAAAGAAATACACAGCAGCCCAACAGGAGGGCATTTCGGCTATATGAACACATTAAACAAAGTTCGAGAGCGCTTCTTTTGGAGTTCCGCAAGAAAAGACGTTGAGAAATGGTGCCGGTCTTGCAATGCCTGCGCAGCCAAGAAAGGACCGAAGGAACGCTGTCGCGGAAGAATGCAGCGATACAACGTTGGAGCGCCTTTCGAGCGAATTGCCCTTGATATACTGGGACATCTGCCATGGACTAAAGATGGCAACAAATACATTCTAGTTGTCATGGATTATTTTACGAAGTGGCCTGAAGCATATCCAATTCCAGACCAAGAGGCTGTCACTACGGCTGAAGTCCTGTTGCAGAATTGGGTATCTAGATTTGGAACTCCCCTCCAGATTCATACCGACCAAGGCAGGAACTTCACTTCGGCTGTGTTCAAAGGACTGTGCGACTTATTGGAAATAAAGAAAACACAGACCACCCCGTTACATCCGCAGTCTGACGGCATGGTGGAGAGATTTAACCGCACAATCTTGAACCACCTATCGCTTATGGTTTCCAAGAACCAAGAAGACTGGGATCGTAAGCTGCCCCTGTTCCTGCTTGCTTACCGTAGTGCCGTCCACGAGAGTACCGGCTATTCCCCTTCTCAAATGCTCTTCGGTCGTGATCTCCGTCTTCCGAGTGACCTGCTTTTCGGCCGTCCTCCGGATCTACAGTCCTCTCCTGAGGAGTACGTTCAAGATCTCCAAGCCCGGTTGGAAACGATGCACAGGTTTGCTCGAGAGCGAATTAACATCTCGACGGACAGGATGAAGAAGAGGTACGACGCAAGAGCGACCGAACATAAGTTCCAGGAAAACGACAAGGTTTGGCTGTGGAATCCGAGCCGTCGTAAGGGCATTTCTCCCAAACTGCAATCGCATTGGGAAGGTCCCTACACAGTCCTCAACAGACTGAATGACGTCGTAATACGGATCCGTAAGTCTCCCAATTCCAAACCTAAGATTGTACATTATGATAGGTTAGCTCCATACTATGGCCATAGTAATTAGTGATAGTTATTTTTGTTATGGGTACCCCGTATTTCGTAATGGTTTTATGTTTAATTGTATGATTTATGCATAGTTGCTTGTACATAGATCTTTGTAATTAGTGTAAATGTTTTTGTTATTTGTAAATACTGTAAATATTTGCAAATTTTGTTATTATTGTAATTTATTTATTTGTTTTGTAGCTTTTTCGATTATTTCTTTTTGGCTCCCAACCAGGGATTGTACTGCCCGGGACGTGCAGTCCTTGGGAGGGGGCAGTGTTGCGAAAAATTCGGCGGTTGCGCCTGTATGTAAGCTTTCCGGCATAGCACTAGGGTTGCCATAAAATAGTGTATGGCAGGGTTGCCAGATTCGCGACTTTATCGCCCATTTGGCGACCAAATTGGCAATATCCCATGGTCCAATCGGGAAGCTTCTAGAATAACTTCCTGTTCAGATATTTCTCGAAACCTGTGGAACATAATGAAAAGCCCTTGCGTTTCTGAGAGCCGGGTGTGTGTGATTAGTTGCGAGAGTTGTGAGCATCGCTCCTTACTGTGAATACTAAGCTACGCGAGAGTTTTGTAAACGGAAAGCGATCGAGATAGTGCTTTGCCGTTAAGCTACCTTTACAGTATAGCTTGACAGTGTATTGGTGATTGTTCCACGGTGTTTATTATAAGTTTAGTGTTGCCGTGAAGCTACCTTTACAGTTTTCAGCCTGAAGCTGTGTTGCTGATTGTTTCAGCGTATTTATTGTAGATTTTCGACGCTTTTAAAGGTAATTTTGGAACTGTGCTGTAAATAGCGATTCTTGTAAATGAATTGTGCTTTTTATTGTTCTGCATCGTGTTTTCATCGGATACTCTCAAATCCACGAACCCGTATAACGCAACAATATTTTTATTTTCCTTAGCTGTGTAAATTGATTTCAAAGCACTACAATGCGGAAATACAATTCACCAAGTTACCAGAATATTCTGCGTTGGTATTGACAGTTGACGAATATTACTTGCCTTTGTAAAGGCAAGAGCTCCAGATGGGCAAAGCATTTCAAATGAAATAATTAAGAAAGAGCCATAATGCGCGTTGGCAGAAATGAAATACCCATTTCTTCCACTTGAAATAACCAAATACCATGTTTATCATGTAACCATAACAATACATATCGAAAATTTATAGTTTTATGAGAAAGGGGAAAGTTTTTTGCTTGACTTCACACAGTAAAATTAACTTAATTTTTAAAATTATTGCATTATTTTTTTGAAATCTCCTGACTCATTTGCAATAATAAATCTCAATGCGATAAAAGTGAATATATAAAATCATGTTTACATAGATTGCTATTCTACACTGAAAAGAAAGTTACTATAAATATTTTAAAGTCATAATTTTATCAGCTTAACAAGCACAACACTAAATATAAATAGTTGGTTTCTGAAAACATAATAGTCAAATTTCCGGAGCACTGTAAATGCAGCTGGCCCTTAAATCGTGTAAGGATAACGATGCCAATGTTCTGCGCAGTTCAAAATTAATATATATTTTTTTACACCTTAAAATTTAATTTTTAGCAGCTGACTATTATCCTATGGATAATATAAACTGCAAATTAACAAATTTTGTATACATATAAATGTCGAAATGAAAAATTTAGATTTGTGCAAGCGAGTTCGCTGCAATACTAGCTGTGAAACTAATAATGTTTCTTCATTTTATAATAGTAACTCATAAAGCGTACTGTCTGTATACATTTTAAATAAAAAAATAAATTTGAAGTTATTTTTTAAACCTATAACTTACATAATTTTTGTGCAGAATTTTTTATTTTAAAATTATGTAGCTCATAAAGATTTTTAAGTGTATTTATTGAAAAGTTCTACCGTATGAAATAGACCATCTAATGCATATACCTAAGGCACATGTTATCTCAAACTATGAACAGACACAACCACTGATTTTCAAGGACTAAATATACATGCTAATTTAATATTTAAACTAATAAACTCAGCATTCTCCATGAAAATTAAGTATAAATTCTTACAAAAGCATCCTTTTATATTAAAATGTTCCAGTATTACTGATGCTTCTAATATTACAGCTGTTGGTATCGTTAATAGGTACAATTGAAGGTATTAAGAAAATTAATATTCCGATATTTATGTGTATTCTTTAAAACTCGATTACAACAGCTAAAACATTAAAGCATATCGTGATGAAATTAATAATATTTTGGCCACATAAAATATACTATGACACTAATTAATATTAATAAGAGAAAATTGTCTTTGTTATAATGTTTTTGTAGATAAACAGATTTTTCATGAATTCGGCTATTTTAGTAATTTAGAACAACTATTCATGAACTATGAATATACTATTATTACACTTACATTTAAAAGTTTGGGAAACGTTACTCAAGGTCTCGGGAATTGTTTTCAATTAACTGCATACACTTAATATTCTTAATAAAAACATTATTAATACTGGTAGGCAATCATGCACAAGAAACATTTATAAATCTTACCTCGTTTTCTGCAGAAATTTGCGCAGATGTTTCATGATTAATTGATTTCTTCATTTCGACCTTAACACAACTTGTACAGCACAAGTACTGTTCTATCCCGCATTACTTTGAAACAGATATTATTCACATGTTTTTCCTTGAATAACAGAAGACCCTTCTTGTTGACATCAAGGAAAGAGAAATCATTTCCAAGAGCATTTCTTAATTTTTCGCAATAGCCATAAATATCTAAATTCGAAAAAACAATTAATTTCAGAGCTTTATGAAACAAAAAATATTTCCATTAACAAATGGTATGAAGTAAAAAATATGTACGCACTTTTGGGAATACATTAACCATCTAACTTTTTTTTTTCAGAATTTATAGGCAAAACATTTATCAGAGGTTTATTAAAATTCGTTAAAAATGCAACAATAAAAAATACCTCATTTAAATAATGTAGGCTATTGTATGGAAAAGCTCCTTCAAAATAGCGGAATATTTTTATTCTTCCTATTGCCCGTTCAATATGCACTCTTTTATTGGAAATAGCTTTATTTTCACCTCTTTGCTCAAGAGTGAATTGAATGTTTCCTTTCAAAAAGTGTGGGATTTTTAAGTTGCATCCTTTTTTAGATAATTCTGAATTAATTGTAAATCCTTTATCTGCTAACACTAAATATCCTTCCTCGAGCAAATCAAGTAACTGACATTTTAAAAAGAGAGCTTTATCTGATATTGAACCACACCACAAATTTGAAATAAAGGTGACTGCTCCAGAAGGAAAGATGCCAACTAGTGCTTTCAGCGTATTGGCATTTTTGTAGTAGCTAAAAGTTAGTTGTTGTTCTGTAGGATTGCGTGGCCTCTGTTTTTAGATCTCTGTGCAATCAATGATTACTCGAGAATTTGGATGTTGCTGTAAGAATTGCAGAGGCATGAACTCTTTAACTTGGGCCTTTTTTGGCCATATATTCACACATTTAAGCATAGTATAAACAATTTTGGTTATACAGTTGAAAATCTTTGAAACTGTAGAAGAAGCTATTTTAAAAATTATTCCTAGGAATTCATTTGTGGTTCCTGTTCGTGTTTTCACTAGAAGCATGAAAAACTTATCAATAGATGGCATTCTATCTTTCTTCAACAAATCTTCCGATAAATTTAAAAAGTTAAATATCGCCATAAGCGTGTCATGGAAGAAACCTGTTAAGCATTTCATGTTTACTTTTATCCTCTCATTAGTTGAAGGAAACCCATTCCACAAAACATCATTTTGTGCAGCATCCAATTTGTTTCTCATTTCACAAAATTCGTTTAAAATTAACAAAAATGACTCGTCAGTTTGTGATGCTACTGTCTTCTCTATGCAAACCCGAATATTTGCTTTGAAAAGGAAAAGAAAATATATACTGTAATAAATAATATCACAGTTGAAATAAAACAAAAATTCTAATATTAAAAGAAATACTTTTCTTGAATTGTAAAAGTAATATCCCAAATTTCAAGCATGAATTGCAGCTCCAACACCACAGAATAGTTATGGTTGAAATTCATATTCAGCAATTAGTCAAGCAATATGCTTTTCCCCCTTTTTTTATTGTTGCGGTAAACAGGCAAACAACATTCTTAGTCATTGTCTACTTCCATGCTTCTCAAATTAACTTTACCTTTTCGTTGCCCTTCCTGGGCAACGCGCCTTTTGGATTTGACTGCGACGCAAGCGGTCGCTGGAACATTTTGCTCTGCATATATTATTATGTTAGCCTGTAATTTCTATTATTCTGTTCGTTCTCTGATATTTTTATGTATGATTTTCGTTAATGAATAACAGCACTTTAATATGAACAAAATAGTAGTGGAATTTATTAAGGTTATGTAGAAACGAAAATACACTTTCGATTTCGACGCCATTCGAACAACGGAACCCAAACATTTTGGAGGCACCCTACGAAATTGGGAATTCGTCTTAAAGGACAAATAAGTGCATTTTATTTTTTATTTACATCTGAATTTGATTCTTGAAGTTTTATATATTTTGTAGTGGTTTTCATTTTGAATTTGGATACTTCGATTACTTATTATTGATCAAGCTACTATAATTAGACTGCTGGTAGGGCATAAGCGGCCTTTACAAGGCTTCAGAATAGTATTACTTCCGAAATGAAAAATGAAGTAATTTTGCTTCTGGAGCGCTTGGAAAATATTTATTCAGATTTTGATAAATTTGATGCCCAATTACCAGAGGAACAGTCAGAAATTAAAGAATTTGAAGCGAAGTATTTTGGTCTGAAAATTCAGTATCAAAATTTATTAGATTCTTTGAATGTGGCTAATGTGCCAAATGTTCCAGAAAATTCTAATATTAGTAACTTTAAGTTACCGAAGTTGAATATTCTTACTTTTTCGGGTAACTTTGATGATTGGATGAATTTTAAAGATTTATTTGTTGCAGAAGTGCATAGTACTTCTTTATCGAATATTCAGAAATTTCAGTATTTGATGGGATCACTTGCTGATGAACCAGCTTCTATAATTAAGTATTCCGTTATCAAATAATTCTTATGATGAATCATGAGCGAAATTGCTCGCTAGGTACGATAAAAAGAAGCAAATCGTACAATCGTTAATTAAAACTTTTGTGGATCAAAAATGTATTTCACAAGTAGATAATATTAATTTACGGCAGTTAACTGATACTTCGGATGAAGTTATCAGAGGCTTAAAAGCTCTTTGTGACAAAGCATCCTCTAGAGATCCATGGTTAATATTTATGCTTCTTCAAAACGTAGATTAAGAAACTCGAATGTTATGAGCGCAGAAAACAGCGGAAGACGATTTTCCCACACTAGAATCATTTTCTTAATTTTTAAATTTAAGGTGTTCTTCTCTTGAAATTATCATAAATAAAGAAGCAGAAACTAAAGCCGTTTATAAAAATAGTAATGTTAGTTCTAAAACGTTACAGAATTCTAAATTTAGTAATACTAAATGTTCGAAATGTAATGGGGTTCATGCTTTATATAAATGTCTTAAATTTAAGAATTTAGATATTACTGCCAGAAACAACTTTGTGATAAAACAAGGATTGTGTTTTTTATTTTTAAATTCGCATCTTATCAAAAACTGTAATTCGCAGTTAAAGTGTGATTTGTGTAATTCAAAAACACATAATACTTTGTTGCATGAACATCTTAAAGTTAACAACGTACAGCTTTAAAAGACGCCAAATGAAAACGAAAGCACTTCAGAGAGAATTTCGAATTAACCATGCGATGATCAAAGTCAGCAAATAGTGACTAGTAATACGGTCCAAAATTGCAACTCGGCGATTTTGCCTACGGGTCTCGCACTCGCATTTTCGGAAAGTTTGTTTATTTCTGAGCGAGCTGTTGAAAGATTAGGATTGAAAGGAAGAAATTGCAGATTACTTCTGCGTGGAACTGGCGGATTGCTAGCTACCAAGACTCGCGGTTCTACACTCACGTTTGTGAAAATTGCAACACCAAGAAGGAATCGTCATAATTGAATGCAATTTAATACACAGTTGAGTGGTAGTGGTACAAATAAATGATTAAATGTTCAAGCAAACAAAC
>KK112803.1:229336-241637 GCA_000611955.2 Stegodyphus mimosarum | reverse complement strand
GCTGCACACGAGAGGCTACTGCACGATACGACAATCCAGCTTCACGAAGGCCGATGATTCTCCCTCGTTCAAACTCTGTAAGTTGTTCAAATCTCGCTCTCTTTCGTCGACGAGGCATAAGTACAGATTGAGTTAACGTTTACCACTAGCAGATAACCACCGATAACCATACACGCCTCGCTACAGCCGTCTATTTATTCGGATCCATCAGCCGTTCAGAGGGCGCTGCTCAGCATACGCATGCGCTACGGATTTGCAATTCTAATCATTTGCATATCATGCGCTACTTTGCATTTCCTGAAAATTTCAGCTCACTCGCGTAAGTCCTTCATGGTGTTGCAATTTTCACAAACGTGAGTGTATTAGTTTGAAGATTTGGTCAAGGTTAAATAGCGAAATAATTGATGTTTACGCATACATTTTGGATAGGTTGCCAGAACAATTCGTTAATGTAAAGCATATAGAATATATGAAATCTATTCCGTTAGCGGATCCGAATTTTGCTCACCCCAAAGAAATTGATTTGATATTAGGAGGTGATTATTTCTTCTCCGTCCTAAGAGGTGGCCAAATATATGGTTCGAAAAATGAGCCTGTAGCTCAAAATACAATGTTCGGTTGGGTGATTGCTGGGAAGGTCAGAAATAATGAAGTTCCAAAAACAGCAAATTCACACTTCATAAAAGTAGAGGATAATATAAATATTGATTGCGAACTTATGCGTTTCTGAGAAATGGAGGGCATTGACGATGTTGGGAAGAATGAATTTTTGACACCTGAGGAACAATTTTGTGAATCACCATTTTCAAAACACTTATTCTTTTAATTCAGATGGGCGATATGTTGTAAAACTTCCGTTTTATAAATTGCATTTGAAGTTTGGTGATTCAAAACCGGCAGCAATTTCTAGGTTGCGTTCTATGAAAAGAAAATTCAAAGATAATCCAGAATCTGAAAAACAGTATAAAGATTTTATGTACGAATATGAGCAGTTAAGTCACATGACTGTGAGTAATGATGATTTATCTAACACATCTGATGCAGAAAATTTTTATCTTCCTCATCATGCGGTCATTAAACCTTCTAGCACAAAGACAAAATTAAGAGTAGTTTTTTATGCATCCTGCAAATCTGAAAATGGTATATCATTGAATTCGTTTGGAATGAATGGAGAAGATGTATCGTCAGGTGATGGTAGCCCCTGAAGATCAGCATTATCAACTGATACTATGGCGATACAATTCCAGTAATGATATACGCACGTACAAGTTGAAAACGGTTAAGTATGGTCTTTGCTCTGTTTCATTTTTAGCAACTCGATGTCTGAAGCAGATAGCTTTAGATTCTGTGGAGGAGTCAGATGTATCGCGTATATTGCAAGAGGATATGTATATGGACGACTTATTGTCGGGTTCAAATACAGTTAATGATGCATTATCAGTCTGCAAGAAAGTATCTTCAATTTTACATGCACGTGGTTTTGATTTGAGGAAGTGGAATTCCAATTCTGTAGAATTCTTAGCTGAATTTAAGGAAAATTGTTCACTGAATTCCCATTTCGAGATATCTCCTGATTCGAGCTCTAAAGTTTCAGGCCTTTTTTTAATTCAACTACTGATACTTTTAAAGCTGCACTGTGATTCAACACACCTATAACAAAGAGACGCATATTGGCAGAATCTGCTCGCATTTTCAATCCTTTAGGTCTCCTATCTCCCTGCACTATATTGATTAAAATATTCTATCAAAAGCTATCGGTAGTTAAATGCGATTGGGATTCAGTTATTCCCCAACACCTCTCAGATGACTGGTTTAAATTTCAAGAAACATTCAGTCAAATCAATAATTGTGAAATTCCGAGATGTGTCATACTTACAACGGACAGTGTTGTTCAACTGCATGGATTTTGTGATGCATCTTCGCTGGCCTATGCAGCAGCCAGCTACTGTTGCCAAAACTGCAATGTCACGTTTAAGGTTAATCTTTTGGTCTCAAAGACTAAAGTCGCACCTATAAAGCAAGTATCCATTCCTCGATTAGAACTTTGTGCTGCATATTTGTTGACTAGATTGATGCGATCTCTTTTGAACACTTTAAAGAAGTTTAATTTTGAAATTTATGCTTGGACGGATTCCAAGGTAGTTCTGTCTTGGCTATCCACTCATCCACGTAAGTGGAAAACTTTTGTTGCAAATTGAACATCTCAAATCATAGAAGTGTTACCTATTATCATGTTCCTTCTAAAGAAAATCCTGCGGGCATTACTTTCGTGTTATTGAACCTCAACTCCTACCAAATTGTACTTTGTGGTGGAATAGTCCACCATGGTTGTATCAGGAAGAGGAAAAATGGCCTAAATATGAATTAAGATCTGAAGATGATACTGAAGTAAGGGCTGAACAAAGATCTGATCCTATTTTTATTTCTCATTTACGTGAATCGAATGATTTATTAGCTAATTTATTCGAGCATTATTCTTCTCGTTGGAAGATTATGCGTATTCTGGAGTACTGCCAAAGATTTATTGCTAATTGCAAAAAGCATCTTGTTACTCAGGACATTTCGCGTAGCGATATTAACTTCAATTACCTTATACCGTTAACATTCCTAGAGATTCGTGAAGTAGAAAAGTCCATTATTCGTTGGATCCAGAATCATTATTTCCAAGATGATTTGGAATGTATTAAGGAAAAGAAACGTTTACCCAAAAGAGTCAACTACGTTCTCTTTATCCATTCGCAGACAAAGATGATCTTTAACGAGTGGGAGGACGTCTTCGGAATTCATGTTTAGTATTTAACATCAAACATCCTGTAATACTTGCTTCTCAACATAAATTCAGTGAATTACTGGTGAACGAACTTCATCTTACCTACCTTCGTGCTGGTCCTTCCTTATTATCACACCTCATCAGGCAATCCTACTGGATAATTGGAGGGAAAAGACTGATACACAGTTGTGTCAACCACTGTTTAATATGTCATTGATTTAAAGCAGCTTCAAGTCTGGAATTGATAGGTGACTTACCTGAACATCGTGTGACTTTAGAACGACCTTTTTCGCATCTGGTGTGGACTATGCTGGTTCTATTACCCTTAAATTGAATGAGGGCCGTGATTCTAAAACAACGAAGGGTTATAGAGCTTTGTTTGTTTGCTTGTCGACTAAAACTGTGCATATAGAAGCAGTCAGTGATCTGACGGCGGACTAGTTTATTGCTGCGCTTAGACTCTTCATTTCACGTCGCGGTGCACCATGGCACATTTACAGCGACAACGGTACCAATTTTGTAGGAGCATACCGAAAACTACAGGAACTAAATCAGATTTGGTCTTCTTTGTATGCAACAGAATCAGTGTCACGAGAACTAACTCAGCCATTTATTGAATGGCATTTTATACCGCCTACTTCACCACACTTTGGAGGAATATGGGAAACTGGCATTGGCTCAGCGAAATTTCACCTGAGAAGAGTATTGAAAGAGACTTTTTTAACCTACGAAGGGTTGTCAACGCTACTTACCGAGATCGAGGCTATTTTAAATTCGCGTCCACTTACTTACGTGAACGATTCTGATATTGACTGTATTATTGTTTTAACCTCATCTAATTTTATTACAGGTGATACTTTTACTTCCTTTCCAGAGACTCTTCAGCCTGTTCGAATAAGGAGTTCTAAGTTGGAACTTGTTTAGAATCTACGACATGGATTTTGGAATCGCTGGAAAAAGGAATACTTGACTTCTCTTCAGCAGCGTTCTAAGTGGCAGCACGCCAAACCCAACCTGAGGGTCGACAATGTGGTTCTTGTCATCGAAGATGGATCTCCACCTTTAACATGGCCTATAAGGCGTGTCATCGATGTCCGTCCTGGCAAGAACGGATTGGTTCGCTTAGCTACTATCAAAACTAAACCTGGTGTCTTCAAAAAACCAATTACTAAACCTTGCCTTTGTATTAGGACTGAACCTGATAGGGTGGGAGTATGTTTACTTCCATGCTTCTCAAATCAACTTCACCTCTTCGTTGCCCTGCGTGGGCAGTGCGCCTTTTGGATTTGTCTGCGGCACAAGTGATTGCTGGAACATTTTGCTCTGCATATTTTACTATGTTAGCCTATAATTTCTATTATATCTGTTCGTTCACTGATGTTTTTATGTATGATTTTCATTAATGAATAACAACATTTTAATATGAACAAAATAGCAGCGGAATTTATTAAGGTTATTTAGAAACGAAAATACACTTTCGATTTCGGCGCCATTCGAACATCGGATCGCCATATCATCGGATATCAGTATAAACAGCCGTATTATTGCTATTCTTTTTAATATATAATATATCTACAATTTCTAGATATTTTACATGAAATTTTCAATACATAACTAAGGATGGGTTGTAGTCAATGTTATAAAAAAAGATATTGTCGATGACAAGCTCCAAGACTAAAATAAATGCATAAGTGTAAATGAAAAGAAAACAGTCCTTTTAATAATTTGGGAATACATATATGTATAAAATGAAGATACTTAGCCAGATATAAAGTACAAATGTTATAAATAACTTTCCGTCCCCTATCTTGGTGACACTATACCATGCTATACGTTGCTATAGAATTAAAAAACCCAACATAAATAGGGAAAATGAAATAACTTTAATTCAAATCACAAAAAAAGAAACATTTCTTTAATGAGATCCAACATATTATGTAACAAACATCTAATTTATCACTTGCATCTAGCTAAAGTACCAAAATAACTGATAATTTAAGATATCTGAATATCAGTATAAATAACATTTTATTATAAAAAGACATTTCTAAAATATCTATTCAGATTACAGTACAACAACTTAATGCATTCTCTCAGCTAGAAAAGTATCTGTGTAACTGATTCAGGTACTTTTCCATTATGCACCTGCCATGCATTTTGATGTGTATGTGTGGGAATAACAGAAAAGTGCCGTACGGTTGTACACATATACCACCCCCACACATACACACATACCAAAATGCATGGCAGATATATAATGGAAAAGTTCTCTCATTTACTTGGCATTCTTTTGATAAACTATTTAAATATTTATGTAATATGTAGAATTTTCGGTACTTCCTTATTATATGAGTTCCCAAAACTGAAACGCTAATCAACCAAAACATCTCTCATCGAAATCTTTCCACATATTTCTCATACCTCGTTACATGTTACATCTTGGCTGATTAATAATTAAATCGGGGGCTCATTTTACTAAATTTTCAATTTTTTTCTGAAACTTTTACATGCAAATAAGCATAAGGCGTACAAAATGGCGGACGAAATAATATAAAAATTGTATGTAAATCAGCAGTACTGAAGCATTTAGAAGTTTAAAAATTTCCAGGTAATAACTTATATGCAAGGATAAACTTAAGCCTAGCATCTAACATATTACCTGACAAAGTGATGCTAGTAATCAGAATCTGGTAAAGTAAATAACAACCCAGAAATCAAATTCAATAAATTTGTTGAAAATTATTATCAGCAATGGTAAAAGTAAGAAACAGTTATGATAAAAGAATAAAACAGCAAAGAAATAAGTATAGAAAGTATTATATTACAGAAATAAGTATTATAATTAGGAGGAAACCTCGCTAACTGCTTCATCAGTGAAGTGTCTACCAAAGTTGTACCAATTGAAGTAAGAAACATGATAAAAGAATAAAACACCAAAGAAATACCTGCTTAACACATAAGCAATAAAAATCCTGTAGAATACGAAATAATATGCTTCATGCTAGAGACACCAATTAAGTTGCGACCAAGGCAATTTTCATTTTGAAAACTATCAGCTGCAAAAAATATTGAAACAGGAAGAAATTAATTAAATTTCATAGCGCACTAATTGTGCTTTTATCTTTTTCTAAAACCAAAAGTAAAGAAAAATTTTTAAAAAAACTACGATACCTAGTTTTCATATACAAATGTTCTAAGTACTTCTAATAAAACTAGTAGATGGTTACGTCTTTACTCTTGAACTTTCAAGTGATGGTTCACCAAACACATAACTAGTTCGCTTACGAGTGGTTCCTTTATTCGAATTAAAAATAAATTTCGATGGCCCAGCATCTGTCTTTAATGACCTCCTGTTCGTGAATGGCTGGTATGTGAAACATTCTTCTTCGAAATGTTCAGAGCAAATTCTAGTATTGGGAGTTGGATTAAAGTTTTCCCTTTTTATTTATTCTATCCATTCTTTACGCAGATTTTTATCCATAGGAAACAGATGAAAGAAAATCTTATTTTCTTCACATTTGTCCTTCATATTGTTATTTGAACAACCGTATGCACAACATGCAGTACGCATTGTCAACACTCCGAAACTGGAAATGTAAACAGCAATTTAGAAATCAAACTAAAAATTAAAACTATAATGGAAAAATGCTAAATCAATTAATTATCAAAACAAGGAAAGGATTCATACATAAATATTAACAATCAAAACATGGTAAAGCAACGAACAAAAGAGTATCATGAAGATAACAATAAAATATAAGAGTTACCAAAATTATACTAACCAGATTAATTAACAGTTAATTAACGAATGAAATAATAATTAAAGGTGAAACGCAAATTTCATAGCTAATTAAAAACAAACAAAGTTTCCGAATTTTCAACACATCTATACTTTGCTTGTTTATTTTAACAGTTCTTACTTCACGTGACCTCCGACGTCACCGGAATGTATCTCATTTCTGCTATCGACTTCTTTGTTAACATAGCATATGCGGATGTTGTTGTTCATAACCCATGTGACCACATTTTCCTCTTCTTCTCTTGCGGAATGTATCTCATTATGTGTGCAATGTAATCTGGGAAATCCAGATAGTGTATCTTGTAAATGAGTGCGTCGAGCCAGACACGATCGAAAGCCTTAGCTATGTCTATGCAAAGTCCACCAATAACTTTTTTGGCCTGTAGACCCTCAGCGATGTGTTCAACTACCCGGTAGAGTTCCTGCAGGTTTGATAGTTCGCTCATAAATCCAAACTGTTGTGGGATAATGATCTTATTTACCTTCCGGTGGTCCTGGATTCTTCTCAGGAGAACTGTTTCAAAGATCTTACTCAGGCAGGGCGGCAGACTGACGGGCCTGTACGAAGTGGATCCGAGGCAGGTTTTCCAGGTTTCCAGGTTCTATTCTATCTATTATGCCGACTCTAAGAGTCGGCATAATAGATGCCGTTTTCCAGTTTTTGGGGAAATACTGCCAGCGAAGATTGATGGTGAATATCTTGATCGGGAAGAGTTTAACTTTCTTGTTGGTGATTTGATCCAAGGCCGGGCCTTTTTTTAGTAATGAGTTTTTTTTAGTATAGCGAAGAACTTTCGACGGTCGAACTGGAACAATGTTGTTAGTGTGTGGGTTTGTAGTGTAATTGTTGTGAAAAATCAGGAACATTACGTTCAGTTGTTATATCGTGTATGTTCTTTATGCAAAACTGAGATTCCAGAAAACTCAAGTCTCAAACTATAAACTTTAATTGATTTCTGCCGAAGAAAGTGCCTGAATTATAATACTTTGCAATAACATTCATAATCTTCTTTTTCCCCCTTTGCAATAAAATTACATCCACGTCACCAAACCGCATAATGTTAGATGCATTCAGTTTGCATTTTGAAAACAAAATACGTTTTTAAGGTTTATTTATTATATACTCGATAAACACATGACATAATTACGCAGGATGACACTGAAAAACGAAAATCACCTGTTGCTAAAGCTCTGATACAAAACTAATCAAAATCCCGATGAAAATGAAAAGTTGTAATCTGGATTTCTTATTTTTTTACTACAGTTTATAACTAAATAATACTGCTGACATAATAATGGGCGTGTTCCAATCGCTACCTAATTATTATATTTTCATGTACTTCCTCTGTCTGTAAAACTCACTTCCTGTGAATATGTGGGCCGTACTGTTTGTTTATTATCTGTGCAGGTGGTGAAAGTTGTGAATAATTTTGTTTTAATGTTTCTTGTTATGACTCAAGCATTGAACAAATAGTACGTTTGGCAATTATGTTGTGATTCACCAAATTCTGTTATAATAACTGTATCTTCAGTACAGATTTTTTTAAAAATTTTGCCTTGTTTGTGAACCTGTAATATTTCTGTTTGATAAGCTTTGATTATCATTCTTTTTCAAGACTGATAATAAGAAGTAAGTTACATAATTGTGTTTCATTTTCCTTTTAAAATATTTTCTTATCTATATATATTTATCTATCTAGCTTACGATCATCACTGGCTTTAAAATGCCAAATCGTGGAATAGCTAAAATTCATTTAAGATTCATTCATTCATTCAGATTTTATGGAAGCATGTTGAGTCGAATTTGATTGGAAAAAAAAATTAATAATTTACATAAGTATATTAAAATTTTTGTCTAATCATTATATTCATCGTTAAAATGTTGAAATTGTAATTCAGGGGAACGTCAGTTAAGGTAAGAAAATATTTATGTCTCAATATTGACACTGTTAAAAAATCGCTTCATATTCAAGCAAATGAAAAGTTTGTTTATTTGTTAATTTTTTAGTTTCTTTGCATGTTGTTTTTTGTTCTGCATGGTGTGTGTATGAATCGCGGGAAATAAAAATGTACGCATTCTTATACAATAAAAAAAGACTGAATTTTCTGCATTTTAAATCAATACTTGCCCTTACGGCTCATATCCCTGGAGAGGGGGAAAGAGATTATATTCTAGTATAATATTTAGTATTTGGAAATTTATTTAGTGTGCTTAAGTGTGTAATACAGTATTATTATTTCTATTAATTCATATTAAACTATTATCATGACTTCAACTCTGGGTTTTTCTGCAGTTTTGCTCTTGTGTCTGCAGGTTTGTTATGTTCAATTTCAGCTATCCTACAGCCGAGAAATAATGCCATTTAAATTTTAAAGTGTGGGCCACGTAGAAAACTTGCTGTAACCTTAAGACAAATATGACTGCCCTAATCTGACCAGTACAGTTTCCCTGTAGAATTGAGTACAGTAATCCTTGCATGTTTATTTCAGATTTTTTTTAAAGAAAATGTAGGAATGTAAATTGCTCATAAGAAATCTTTTATGTCATCTCAGGTTATATATAACTTATCAAGTTGTGTAAAATATTGTGTGACTTATCTCGCTTGTCTGATAGTAACATCACAACAAGCCCACGAAATTGTGAATTCATTGCCGACATTGTAGAACATTCACAAATGCATTAATGACCAATTGTTTGCCATTGAGAGCAGAAAAGACTACGGCCATTTTCAAAATGGTAGTGTACTAAGAATTCCACAAAATAATGATAAAATTTAAAAAAGCAAGAAACATCAGCAGTGAAACTTGTACATTTTCCAAGAAAGTACCTTCTGTAATCTTTGTAGCTGTAACTCTCTGCATGTGCACATCAATCTATTTTCATAAATGATATGACTATTTTCAACCCAATTTATATCACACCTTTTAAGATTATGCTTGTAATTTTTCGAATTGCATTCCTGTAAAATTAAGCCACTTAGAAAGTACAGCCTAATAGAATATGAATTTTTACATTCTGTGTTGCTGGGCGGAATGTCTTGTTTCTGCAGAAATGCAACTCTTTCTTCATTAGATGGTAAATTCCGCAGTCCTATTACTGTTCACAACAACAAAAACAAATATATTCAATTGCAAAAACCAAATTGTGGCTGAATTTCAAAAGTGAAAATCCCCATATAGAAACATGTTCTATCATAAATACCTAAATCGCCACATAAATACTTTTTGGCAACATCAAGGGGTTGCTACGTACCTATTTTGGTGATATTTTGCATTGGCTTGTGAATACTTTTTCATGATTTTGTGGTGGGGGTGTGGATGTTTATTACTTTGCAGCTTTAATGCAAGTCTTGGGCTTATTAATTTACTTTTGATGACTTTTATATTGAATTTGGATAAAAGTTTACAATTGGGTGCCTCTTGTTTTTTTTTTTGTTGTTGTTGTTGTTGTTTGTGATTCTCTTTTGACACCAAGATCGACACCAGGAAGGCACAATTTTAAGATGGCCGCTACACAAAACCAAAATAAGAAGTCAAAGAATCGAACAAACTCAGTGTTCAGTTCATGTACACATCGATCTATTTTCACTTAAAACAAATTCAGAGAATTGCACAAACTAGGCATTGCGCAAAGACTTGACTTTGCCCATGTACTGGTCGATCTATTTTCATTTAAAAAAATCAGGAAGCTAAAACCAAGTTAAAACTGTCATGGGCAACCAGAAATGGTGTTTCATCATCAAAACTGAACAAAGTTTGTCGCTAATCGAAGGGGCACCCAGTTCTACACTAGAGCCCCAATTTCTTTTACAGAATAAATTATTTTTTCCCCAGAATTTGATATTTCTTTTTAAAAATTTTACCTGCTGCTTCTTTAACAATGCATATTTTCAATATATGTTTCTTTCTTTAATCAAAAAGTACCATTTTTTTTTTTTACAAAATAAACTATTTGTTCTCCAGAATTTGATAGTTCTATGAAGAAGTCTTACCTGCTTTTTTTTTTTCCCCCATGCATATTTTCAGTATATGTTTCTTTTATTCATTTCTTGGTAATGAGTAGCATAAATTAAATTTGTATAATGTTCCTATGTATTTCTTCCTTAGCATTACATTTTGTAATAATCATATGAAGTTATTCAATTACTTTATTTGATTTGGCAATTAGTTTATTCTATTCGATTAGAGATTTGTTCAGTTTCGTTATAAAAAAAAAATCGGGTAAGTCGGGGAAACCAAAAGTTAAATTTCAGTTGGAACCTTGAATATAAAAATCAATAAAATTAATATTAACTGTATAAGCCTAAAGATAATCATGTTTATATGGCAACATAGATGAAGAAAAAGAGATTTCTGTGAAAAGGAATTGAAAGAAAAAAAGCCGTTTATGGTATCTCGTTTATTAAGTTATTATTTAAGATATTTTTCTTTTATTTTCATTTCTCCCCTCCCCCCCTGTAATATTTGTTTGAATTTTTAGGTAAGAAAATGGAACAGTCAATCAACTCACTATCTGAACAGGATCCAGGTGATGGCTCCCAGATCAGTATTGCTCCTAAAAAGAGGTTGAATGATAAAACTCCATTACTGAGAAATGTTCGTCTCCTATGCAGTTTCAATGACAACAGTTCTGAGTCACAAAGTATAACTACAAACAATACAAGTAATGGAACAGGTCTGAGAAGTCTTACTACATTTCCTGGAGTATTTGTCCCTGTTTCTTTATCAATGTTCAGTGCAGTTCTATTTTTAAGAGTTGGTAAGTATTGATAATTAGATATTTTAAACTGTATTAGAATTCAATGAAATTAGTATTTTTTTTACCTATTTATAAGATTAAATTGCTTTTTGGTGTATTGTATTACAGTTGATGTCTGTTTTAATGATTTAAAGTAAAAAAACATTACAGTGATTGCTTATTATGACAAAAGTAAGTTTAATATGAATTGGAGAGTTATTTTGTTTCAAAATAGCTATTTCAAAGTAATATATTTTTTATTATACAGCTAAATTTTATAAGAATATCATACTATTGTAAAGATAGTATGCATGTGAGCAGTTAAGTTTAGATTTTCCGAGTGATTCCAGTAAGTGGCAGCTGTTCAGGAATGCACCATCAGGCTAATCTAGTTTTCCCGGGAACTCCGAGATGAATCAGTGCGTCTAGTGTAATATTAACAAGTATGTATTATATGCTCAGTTCAGCATATGAGCATCCCATTTCGCTGCGAGACTAAAAAGGACGAGTGCACTGAACAGTAAAGTTTTTCACCTCTTGAGAAAATTGTTCACTTTTATGCAGTTAAATTTTATATAACTGTAGTAAGATTCTTAAGAAATATTGAGTTACGCAGATGGAAAGTCTGTGATAGGTTAATGTTGACGGAAAGGAAAGTACAGTAGAAATCCAGAAATCCGCGGGACCAGAGGTTATGCAGATTTTAGGATTTTGCAGATTTCAGGACAGAAAAGCTAAATCGTAATATTCAGACTAGAATGGCAAAATAAATAAAAACATATTAGATGCATTTAATTAAATTATTATATGCAATAATATACATTATTACATTAATTTATTATATGCATTAAATTATATATTCATTTATATTAGTGATTACAGGAATATTTTAAAGCATTAAGAATATATGCAATAAAGACATGTCAAAATAAGGGATATTAATAAAGCATAACATTTTTCTGATGGAGGTTTGTTTTAAAACTTTAGGGTGCTC
>KK112803.1:207499-224114 GCA_000611955.2 Stegodyphus mimosarum | reverse complement strand
TGAAAAAAAAAAAAAAAGAAAAGTGAAATTTTTCTGTAGAAACAGTACACAAGAAGTTATTAATGTAGGATTTTTTATAAAAAATTATCAATGCAGAATTAATTATTTTTTTATAAAAAGTTAAAAATAATAAGGATGCTTTGGACATAACAGGTATTTTTATGCAATTTGCATTTAAGAATTAGTGGCTGCACTTTTGGTAAGTAATTAAGTAATACTTTTAAATTATTTTTATCTCAAAAAAATGATGAAATTTCCCCATTTTCTTTAAAAAATATAGAATTTTTTAAGTCTAGTAGGTTGGCAATATTGTATGAGTTTTTTTTTTTTTTTCGCAAAAGTTAGAAACTTAGGTTGAACTTAGAAATTTTTCTTGAATGAGTAATTGAGTCTCAGAAATATGTAAAACTGATTTTTTTATTGTTTGTTCCTTTATAAATCATTTTTTAATGCACTGTACAGTCTTGCAAACTCAACAACACAATGTAGCCTCAGAGACTGTCGAGTTTTACGGAGTAAGGGGTGGGTTTTTCAGAAATCTTAATATTTAACTATAAATTAGTCTAGACATTTGTAGCACAGTACTGGACATGGAAAAGTACAGCATACAATTAAATTAATGTTGAATTTTTCTGTCAATTTCTAGCATAATAGGAGTCATAAAAGGAACAAATACCCTAAGATAATTGAGTAAAAAAAACTTACTTACAAAAATGAAAAAAAAAATAATAGTAGTTCTGGTAGAAAAATATCATGTGATGGTGGATTGTTTCTCAAACTCATTCTGTCATCATGCAACTTCATCTCATAAGCAATGTTTGAACAAAATGTCCATACCAAATGCACCTTGCTCCTCCATGTAACTGAGCATTCCTTCAATGGCCTTCAGTCTTTCACTATGGGTCATCATTTTAGCTTTTCCATTGTCTTCAATCTTGTTTTCTGATTCATCTTCATTTTTATCTACATTGCCTTTCACCAGTGCAACTATTCCTGCATGTCCTAAAATATCACGATTTTCATCTTGTCTCATCCATTCTTTAACATCACCATTAGTAACTTCTTCGCAGCCTGGAATTTTCTTAAGTAAGTCAGCTGTTTCACAATTTTCTGTCTCTTCTCTGCTTTCATGAAATTTGTTTCCTAAATGGTCCAAAAGTGAACGATGCTTATCTGCTCGATTTCATTCCAAGAATGAGTTATCCATCCAACATATCTATTTTCTTCTGTTTCTCGATCATATCACACCCTTCTTTCATGGCTAGCACAAGAGATGAAAGGAGTTTAGATCTATTTTTTCTTCAATACCTCCAAAATGTCCTGGTCCATCGGCTGACACACTGAAGTTATATTGGTAGGGAGAAACATGGCTCTTATGTCTTCATCTCACAGCTGTTCTGCATCAGGATGGGATGAGGCATTGTCTAGAATGTGAATTGTCTTCTTCATAGATTTTTTTATTTTAAAAACTTATGGATGAACGAACTGCCGATGTAATCAATCATTAAATATTGCTCCATTCATCCATGCGTTTGACTGATTCTAGTACCAAACAGGACGGTTATAGTTGGTTTCCGTCCCATTATTGTACTTTTTTACATTTTCGAACACCTAGGGATTTTTGGATTTGCCTATAAACACTAGTTTGAGCTTATGGCTGCCTGTTGCATTGCTGCATGCCAAGATTGTGACTCTCTCCTTGTTTCTTTTGTAGCCAGGTGCCGATTTTTCTTCCCTGGATGCTAGTGTTTTTGAAGGTAGCATTCGAAAATTCAGACCAGTCTTTATTACAATTATAAATTTAATCTCCAGATATACCCTCCTTTTCAATTAGTTTGTGGAAATTATCCTTGAATATTGCAGCATTTTCCGAGTTAGTAGATACTTTTTTCCCACAAGCGTTTAACTGCCTTTTAACTGCATGATGCCATACCGCTTTTTCCATATGTTGAGCCAGCCATCACTAGCAGTAAATCTAGGCTCTCCTTCTTGAAATTCATCATAAAATTTTGAGCTTTTTCTTCTAAAATTGGTCCTGAAATGGGTGCTCCCTGTTTTCTTTGCTGTATGAATGACAAATAAAGCTCCTTGCTCATTTTTTCTTGTTCACCACCTTTCATACTTTTTCTTTTCCTTTAAACTATCTGTACATGCTCTTTTCACATACCTAGACTCGATTTCGGACCTCTTCATTTTCCACCCTATCAAGTAGACAAGTAGCAAAGTAGTCTGTCCGACACCTAAATCCACAGATTATATACACTTTCCCCATTGTCCAGTCTTGTTAAGGCATCTCATTTTATTTCAATTTGTTTTCTTTCTTTTTTCGAATGGTATTTTTTTTACTTTCCTTTTTTTTTTTTTTTTTAATTCCTATGACCATACATGGCTCTTTTGCCATTAAGCGATGAGCAGCCCAGTAACATGAAGAAGAATGAAAATGAGAATTAAAACTTGCATCAAAAGTGTTGTCATTAAAAAACTTTAAAACAATGGGACAGTTCTTGAGATGATCGCTATCTATATTACCCTGATGACATAAAGGGCAACGAGCGGAATCCTTTATTGCAATACAAAAATGACTTCACAGAATATCAAAAGTTTCCAAAAATATATTAACACCTATACACCTGGGTGTGAACTGAGGAACGATATCTGCAATGAACTGGTATGAGTTTAGTTTGCAATAAGGTGCAATTACAAAACTTCAGACAAGTCTCCTAACGTTTTGCAACAATGGAATGGAATGTGAGCTAGCGGCCACCTGCTGCCTGACTTTCTTTGTATCCTCGAAAGAAGCAAGCAGTGTTGCCAAATATTACAACATATCTTGAAATTTATTAGGCAGTTCCAAGAATTAATGGCACAATGCAAAAACAGCACAAATTATAGAAAAAGAACAGGAAAGACATGCACATTAATAATAATTCTATGAGCTGTACGTAATATTTGCTCTGTTTAGCGTAGAGATACCTTAAAAAAGTTCCTAAAAAGTTATCGAGTTTGCGGGACTCTAGTATGATATTAACTCTGGGAGTATTTCATTTCTATATTGTCATCAGTTAAAGTAACATTTACTCTTCAGTCAGAAATTCATTGGTTCTGAACTGATGTACAGTTGTATGGTAACTAAATGGCAATAAGAGTGGTGTTTTCATCACCACATCTCTTGAATCATAAAACAGGATCTATTTAAATAAAAATTATCATTCTCATGTTATGTATAAATAGTAATTCTATACTTTTCTTACAAATTGTTGAGTTTTATATTAAATGAAACAAGTAGTTTTTAGGATATTTATTCATTCATGAACATGAGAGGAAAACAGCAATAGAAATACGTTAAGTTAGTCATGCTTATGTTATAATTTAGTGTATGAAAGGTAATGTGAATAAACATCGAAATATGTCTCCCTGCTATTAGCAAGACAAACATGCCATTGCCATATTTAAAAATAGAAAAAAAAAAAGAAACCTTAGGTTGGCATAGATTTTGAACAAAACTATGTTAATTTTGAGAGCATAGGTCCCTCTTCTTCAGGAACAAAAAATGTTTGTCACTTTTTGCAACAAAAAAAGAAAAAAAAAAGGACTTGTTTATGATTGCCTGTGAAATCAGTTTTTCCTTTTTTAAAATCTATATTAATCTAATGTTGCTTTTTTTTTTGGCCAAATTTTAAATATTTGGCTTCTTGAGTTAATTTTTGTATTTAAAGCATAAATGTAATTTTATTGATCTGTTGATGTTACTTTTTTCCTTCATAATTCAAAGTTATGATTAGTCGAGCTCTTGGACCAGAATTTGGAGGCAGTATTGGTACACTATTCTTTCTTGCAAATATTTTTTCTAGTGCTTTATATATTGCTGGTTGTGTGGAAGGCTTAGTAGACAGTTTTGGACCTTCAGGTAATATGATTTTAGTATATTCATGTTATTTGAAGCATTACCATATATATTCTGCTACATATAAGTGCACTCACTGTGGCACAGTTTGACGATATTCTAAATATTTTCTAAAAAAAAATATGTATTACATACATGCATGTACATGAATGAATTATTTTCATTTAAATTATGTAATTGATTCCAAATATCAAAAGAGAACCCTTTTTACAAGTGGGTTTTCTTGCTGCTTTTATTCTGATGAAAATTTCATTGTGTCAATTTAAGAATAGATTCAAAGCAATTGTTTCCTGTAACAATTTTGTGGCCTAATACAATATTCCTGCAGAAATTTTACCACACTTTCTTCCACTGCACGCAAATATCGGAAGTAAGTATTTTAGAATTGAATTTGAACAAAAATATCATGTTTTATCTATAAAAAAAAACTTTAGAATTTGGAGTGCAACCAAAGGAATGTGTACAAAAATGATTACATTACTTATTAAAATCAAAGAATTGTTATGTGCATAGTTCGGCACTTTTTAAAAATTTGGTGTTTTCTATTAAGGGGATTGCACTATTATGTATGTACCAGTGTTCTTAAAACAGAATTCAGATGTTTATGCCCTTTCTTTTTGTTAATAATACAATTAAAACCATTAAGTTGTCTATTAATGAAGGTATTCGGTCACTCACTAAATTTAGAAAGTTATAAAAGTACTTTTGTTTAGCGACTGAAAATATGTTTATTTGACCATAATTTTATGAGTAAAAAATATGATAAGATGTATATGTATAAATAATAAGATATATATATATATATATATATATATATATATATATATATATATATTACTTTAAGTCAAAGTAAAATAAAAAATTGCTTATAACTGAAATTAAAATAATTATTGTCTTTAAATTTTCTCCCTATTTGCTTTTTCGTTGATTTTAGCAATTTGAAAAATACAAGCAAAAGAAAATGAGATGAGTCATAAATTTAGAAATATAAGCAAATAATGTAAAAATTGAGTAGGAATACTTAATGATTCTGAATCTGATGATAATTTCTAAGCAGTATTTTTTTGGAAGTAATTAATAATCAGTGTCTTAGTCATACAGAGATATGAAGTTTTCTATTCATTGGAAGTATTTTGTATACACAAAGATTTTTTTCCCCCAATAAAGTTTAGAAAGGGAGAATATAATATTAAAAGAAAGCAGCTATGCCATAAAAAGCAGTTTTTCTCTTGGCTAACTAAAGTTCTTGTATATCGCTTTCAAACATCTGCTGGCTAGTGAATCACACCATGGCCAATGACAGTATATTGAGTGATGTTAGCAGTGACCACATTTGAGTAGTTATGGGAAGAAGTAGCATTTTTCTATCTCTTCTAAACATTAAGTGATGCTTCAAGACATTTTTTTTTTCTTTTGGGGGGGTAAGCTAGGTGATTTTATTTTATTTTATTGGTATAACAGTTGGAAAGGGAGAAGGCATTAGCTTCCAAAGTACTTAGCTTCAGTTTTAACACAGCACATTGCATTTTCCCTTAGCTTTCAAATTTGTCCCAGCTTACTATTTTTTGCAGGCTATTATTATTACTGCTCTCTTAATTTGCATTGCAATCTTATCAAAACTGAAGTTTGAATTTTCAATTGTATCAAAAAGGGTTTCTAATTCTGGAGTTCTAGCATCATCTGCTACAGCAAAGCGAAAGAATATTTGGTGTTTGCCTCCTACAAAGGCCTTGGCAAGAGAACATGGTGTTAATGTAATTCAGGCTTAAAACAAAACCTTCTTTATACATAGATTTTGAATGATACAGAAGGCAGAATTTTCCAATTAATTGGATTTGTGAGGAAATGTGGGAAAATGATAATAATGAAGATGATATAACATAAATTTTTCATTATGGTGATAATGTCTCGATCAGGAATCGCCTAACTAATGGTGAAATTTGTAGTATAGTTGTAAACCCATAAAATATTGCTACTGATAATGAAGAAAGTAACAAAGAGTTTTTTGAGAAGGAAAAGATTTTGATTGACAGTTTAGTGGGAATTCTGAGCAATGACTGAACTTGAACAATGGAACTTTGTAACTGAATGAAAATTCATTATAAAATTGAAGAAAAAATATTAGCACAGAAAATAAAACAGCTTAAACATTACATTGAAAGAAATGTTTAATAAAAGGAACGGGTATTGAGCTTTTATTGTAAATTTTGATTCCCGTAAGATTATGAATGCTTTATTAGTTCATATTATATTTTCTGCCTGTGTCTAACTGGATTTAAACTGATGTTCTAAAATTCAGAAATAGCTGAAATCCGGAATAGCCAAAGTCCTCAGAACTCCTTATCCCAGACTTTCTACTGGATTATATTTTATGGTACTTTTCTGTTAACTGGGCTGCACTTATTACCAAACATAAACATTAGTTTGAAATCTAACCAGATGATGACAATTCTCATAAAGCTTTATAAGAAAAAATAACTTTAATAAATAGTTTAGTGTGATGTCGAATTTGAGCTATTCTCTGAAGTTTTTTTAAGCAGATTGTTGTGTGCATAAGAAAAGCAAAATTGTTCTTCCAGTGTATACAGTGATCTGTTTTTGCTTGGAAAAAAAATTCGGAGTATTGCACAAGAGTCAACATCAGGCACATTAAACATTATGTGTTTTATCATTGTGCACTGTGCAGCTGTTGGTGACACAGTATAAATAGGCTACCATATTTGGTGCACATTATTTTTCCAATTGATTTTATATTTTTATCTGCGAATTAAAATTATAAAAACTGCTAAAATCTGAAGTTTAAAGTTGTTTTTAATTTATTTCATTTCTAATATCAGCAAATTGGATAAATATATTGCATCTGTAATCAAGTGATAATGTCAGCTGTTTTATATATCTTCACTGAAACTGTGCAATATTTATATTTTCTGTGAAAAAAATGCATCTTAAATATAATAATAATCAAATAAAATATGCAGTCTTCTGTATAATTTTAGTTATTAACATTATAAATAGTTTGCTTAAGAAATTTTTAATGTGTTTTGAGATTTTTCTCTTTTTATTGATTTTTTTTTTTTTTTGCCAGCTTAGTCATCAATGAACTAAAATTTTGATATTTTTACTTTTGTGCAAAGGTATTTGAAGTATCAAAATTAATGTAATATTGATATTTATAAGCAATGATGAAATTATTGCATTTTATTTTATAAGCAAGTATTTTATTAGAGTCTTGTAGCCATCAAGAAGTATGCAAATATTATTTAAAAGCATACTTTCACATTCTATTAACACTTATAAAGAATGTACTGCATCAGTTTGAAAACTGCCATAGAAGATATAAAAAGTGAAGGTGATTCATGGCAACTGTTTGGTTTGTTTCACGATAGAAAAACTTCCAGAGTTATTTTAAGCTAAGGATTTTATGTAAATAAATATTCATGAACAAACATAAAATACATTATTCTTCACGAATAAAATAATATGTTACAAATGTTTAGCAAAACATATAGACTTTTAATTAGGTTTTATTTGACATCACTTTTTGCCATTCAGCTCTAATTGAAATGGTTTTATAAATTTTTCCATAAATATATAATTGCACTAACTAAAGTTCTTTCAAAGGATTCTTGCATTTATCTTGAACATATATTTGCTTCATTTAAAGTTTTGAGAAAAGAATTGTTGATTTCATTGATTTAGTGTCAAAGAACAGAAAGGACTGATTTAACTTTTTTTGGTATTTGAGGGTGGATGGGGATTTTGGTGGTCAGTATGTGATGCAATGGCATACCTAGAGCTTCTGCTGCCCCATTCAGTGCAGGCAAAAAAAAAAAAAAAAAGAAATCTGTCAGAAATGTCAGACCAACATACTGGGAAATAATTAAAAGCCTAATTTTAGAAAGAGAATTGCAGCATTTTAAAGTGCTATTTTGTTTGTTTTTCTATAAGTAAAATCGATGATGACGTTCTAGCAGTTTGTTTCATTACTCCATCTGCTCTTCTATAGATAGTAAAGTATTTATTAAATACAAGATACTCATTTTAAGATCTTAGGTGGTTCTTAACTGATTAGTATTTAAAGAAACCACTCTCACAACAAGGCATACTAAAGCAATACCGAGAAAAATTTGAAGTGGAATTACAATATTTGTAATTCTACTTTGAATCAAAGGCAGTATTTTAGAATGAATTATAAAATTTCAAGTATGTATTGTAAATTCGTCTTTTTGAAGACTCTATTTTAGAATAAATTGTGAGAGTTCAAAGCAACTGGGCTTCCACATTCTGGTTTTGCCTTCCGAACCAACTAAGATGTAAAATTCTGAAATATTTCTTTCTCAATGAAATACTTTCCTTATTTATATCATTAAGATCATAATTTAAGTGTCATTCCATTCAAAAGTTTCAATGGGGTAAGGAAGGCATAGCAAGAAAATAAAGCTGTTGAAATATCTTTTTAATTTCTTTGAATACTCTGTCCAGCTTAAAATAATTCTCTCTCCAGCTTAAAATAATTCTCTCTCCAAATCAGTTTCATATCAAAATTTGGCATCTCTTAATTCTTAACCTCACTAATGATTGAATTTATAATATACTGGTAGTTCGACCTGGAGTCGAATCCCAAACAATAAATCAATTGTGTTATGTGATTTATCTTGCAGGTAACATAAACTGTTGAAGTTAGAATATTGAATATGACTTAGTTATGTTGAATGTGACTATTCAAACATGCATGACATGAATAGGAGCTAGTGCCCTTTTATAATGTGAATATTAGCCAGCCATCATATTTTAAGACTATTGCAGAGAATTTTAACCCTGCATGACACATGTCACCTCAGATAATAGTAGTGAATTGTGGTATAATCTAATACATTTCAATTATTCTTTCTACTCCGAAGATCCATATCAGTAACCTTATAATAAATTTCAAGGAGAAAATGCCATCCCAAAAATGTGCCATCTTGGCCAAGCTATGCCACTGATGTTAACTGATGTTAAACTAAAAACTTATGTTAAATAAAATTGTTAAAAGTATTTGGCCATCTCTCATTTCTGTTACCTTTTTAAATATTGAATTTAAATGCAGGATTTCAAAACGTCTCAATTTTAACTATATAAGATTTTTTTTTCTTAAATTGTATTTTAAAACAATTTCATAAAAATCAGATTAGAATATACATGTTTTTTATGTTTACAAAGTCCATTGATGGTTTAGAAAAAGTATACAGCTCAGTTGTTGTTGCCATGCACCATTGTTGGTCTAATGGTGCCATCTGCATTTGGTAGTTATAACCAATAATTGTTGAAGAGTGCTGCTTGAGATTTTAGATGATGATATCTGTCAATAGATGACACCGTTAGCAAAGGTTGATATTCATTCCAATTCTTCTAGTGCCGAGGTGTGATCTGAGATCTTTTTCACAGTGATACTTTGAATGATCAAGCAAAGTTTGCACTTTAAACTCAAGTAAAGCAGGGCGTATTATTGAAATAGATTTTCTTTTAAAGAAGTTTGTATCTTTTTTTTTAAATATATAGTTTCAGTAAATGAATTGATTTAAATTAACTTGTATTATGTTTTTTAGTATGTAGTTTTTATGTGAAAAATCTAATTCTTTCCGGCTGCAAATTTGTATTAATATGCCCATATCATATTTTGAGATACAAGTTTTAAAATTGTCAGAGGGAAAGAACATCAGTGATCCTTTTGACCAAAATAATGTAATTTATAAAAGAAAGAAACAGTGAATAAATATTTTTGCTAAAAATTTTTATTAAAACAGATTTCTTATTCATAAAATTCTTGCATAAAAATTGTGTTTTAAGTTTTTTTTCTGATTTGCTACATTCTAAAATTTACACTTGAATTATGTCTATTTTTAGGAAGTTTGGAGTCTATTTTACCTGGTGGAAAATGGTACAATTTTCTGTTTGGATCCTGCCTAAACTTTTTTAACCTGATTGTGTGCCTTGTTGGAGCATCTATGTTTGCACGCACATCTGTTATCATATTCTTCATAGTAATTTTCAGTACTGTCTCTGTGCTTATCAGCTTTCTATCAGTACATCCATTTTTTGTTTCCATTCCTGTGAAAATACTATTGTGAATTTAACTCAGGCTGAGTACACTGGATTTAGTTGGCATACATTCACCAGTAATATTTGGGGTATGGAATTTTGTTTATATAAAATTGTGTAAATTGGTTTTAGATCAGTACATTGTTCTTTAGTCTGTAGACATTTTTTTAGAATTTACTTTATGAGTTTTATTTAAATTTATTTAAATGCTTTGATATTTTGGATGGCGGAATAGAATTTGATAGTAAAATAAAATAATATCTCCACATCATGAAAATTTACAGACGTGGTATTGTATCAGATGGAAAATAAATATTTTAGGACAAATTTTAAATTATTACAATGTCTTACAAATTGTAAACTTCAAAGCCAATCTCTTTCAAGTTGTCCTCCACTAAGAAGTATGGTTGTAATAAAAGGTGTCCAGAACACTGAACATCTGTTTTTGAACTGTAATGCACTTGAATTGCAAAGAAATGTCTTTAGGTTTAGCTTAAATAGCGTCCAGAATATTTTGATCTTATTAGTAATAAATGTGCGTTCTTGTTATCTGGTAGCTTTGTGATAATATTTAAAATTTCTTTACAATGTTGCAAGCTACAGGCTTGCGGAGATCTGTTCCAATAATTATTCCAAATGAGCAAGAAGAAGTAATATAACGTATATAACTGAATGATATTAAAACATATATAACTGAATGTAAAATGCATAACTGTAAATTCAGGTACACAAAAATATATATAAGTGCAACAACCTTGTTGCAATTTGGTGATATTTTTACAGCGACTGATCAGCGATTTTTGTTAAGAAAATCAGGTATAAAGAATATAATTCCAAGTCCATGGTACAGCAAAACGTGGTCTGACAATTATTTCGTAGCTCTGCTCACAACATTTACTCTTTATGAAAACGAACATCTGACTATATCAAATTGCTCTAGCAAATGAGCTAAGGCAGTAAAAGATTTTTTTTCTTTTGAAGCAGGTAAAACTAATAAAGTTATTTATAGGTTAAATTTGGTAGCCTTTTAAATATTCTATTTTAAATATTTATGTAGCATATATTGCAAAGACAGAGATTCAGTAAGGGACATTGTACAAATAGTTGTATTTATCTTGAGAATGAACATTAAATGAGGTTTAATTTATTGTCAGTTGTTGCTTATAGACATTTTCTTGTGTGTAATAATTTTTATTATTTTTTTCAGCAAATTATGGGAGAGATTACACAACTGGCAAAATGACAACTTTTGCTACTGTTTTTGCTGTGATGTTTAGTGGTGTAACTGGAATCATGGCTGGAGCAAACATGTCTGGTATTTAAACTTTACTTTTCTATATAGTTTAAGTATATATTTATTCTTAAAACAAATTAATAGTGAATCTCAATACATAATATTGCAACAAGATAGTACATGGGATCCATAAAGTTATTCTCATCAAAATAAAATGTAAAATTCTTTTCCAAATATAATTAATTTTATATTTAACTTTGAGTTTACTTCAAAGTTTATTAATATAGTATTTTATTCTTAATAAGCTTAGAAATAAGAAGTGCAAATTGAAAAAAAGTCTGAATTACTAACAAAATAATTTATAAAAACTTATGGCTTTACATTTCATTTAAATATTACTAGTCCTTTAAAAAAATGATATGAGCTGTGTTGGCTGAAATTGTTTCTGATCTTACATGTTTGTGATCAAATCTACATAATAGATTTTAGATTTGAGTCATCCACATGTGGATACTGAAAATTCAGTTAGATTTTGATATTGGTTAAAACATTTGGTACAGTTTTCTTCCATCACATATCAAAAGATTCAATAGGCAACAAGAATAAATGTGACTTGTCAAGTAAATATCTGCTTTCTTGTTGCAGTCGTATCATTAACCTTCAGCATGGTCATTGAGATGTGAAACAGTTTTTCCAAATTTGTGATTTATTGTTTTCTTCATGAGTTTCTGGAATTTACCAAATAGCAAAATGGACTATGTATGATGTATGTAATGCTACTGTTCTAACAACTGCTTTTAATTTACACAGCAGGAGATACTTACTTGCTATTCACCCAAAATAGAAAATCATGTTAATCTGATTATCCCCACAGTTAATTCTGTAGCAAATGAAGTGTACTAATAATGCCACATAGATTACGTTTAAACTTGCCAAAGCTGCCAGTCTGGGATAAGATACAAGTACTGAAAACTTTTTATAAATTATAATAAAGTTTAAATCACTAGATGCATGTTTAATATAGCATGAATTATATAATTCATATCCAATTTAAGTACTTAATTATAAATTTTTAGGGTAAATTTTTCTAATAGTTTTGCGTATATAAAAAATCATTTCATTTGATACCTGATTCCACATATTATATTCTTTCTTTTACAATGTATTATTGATTTCCAGAGTTTTTTCCCCAGCAATTTTTTTTTATAAATTTTCATTTCATATTGAAATCTGTGGCTCTTTTTGCTGAATTTGAGATTAATAATTATTTTCGCTCTATAAGTATTATCTGTAGAAATTTAGAGCTATTATATTGCATCATAGTTCAGAAGTTTTTAGTAATTGCATTCTAAAAGTCATATTATTTTCATAATTTCTCTTTTTTCTTAAAATATGTCTCATATTTGGCATTTTAATGGAATGTAATAAAATTCATCTTAATGTGTCATTCATCATAATCAATAATATTATCAATATGTCTTTTGTTGTTATTGTCTATTGTTGTTATCCTTATGTTGCAGACATTGCCCAAAGCAAGAAGAAAATGTTTTTGAAAATCTTAAAAAGTCTCTTTTCTTTTCTTTTCTTTCTTTTTAAGACAGTATAAATTAAAATAGACAGCTGGCTCAACATTTTAATGCATTTTTCTATTTTAAAATGAATAAAAGTGTAGTTGATTTAAATTGTAGTCAAATTCCAATTAATTCTTTGTGTTTTGTTTTTAAATTGTTGTGATGGACTCTGTTGCAACTTTTATTTTTTTTTCCTTTGTTCTTGTTTTTTGCTGTAACTGTTCACAATCTGCCATTGGAAATAAAAAAAAAATGTTTTTAAATTGTAAAATTTAGAATTTTAATCATTATAAATTGAACTGTACATTTTCCACTGCAAGTTGTGTCAAATTTTGTGTTATGAAAAGAAAGAGGTTAAGATGTGCTGTTTGGCCTATTATTGTCTGAGTGGGTAAAATGCTGGGGGTTAAATAGATTTAAAATGCTGGCGAATAAATTGGCTGTATGGGAGTTTTATGGTTTTCCCCATGTGCAATGTTAATATGAACCAGTTTCCTTTAAAAAAAAATCTTCTTAAAAAAAAATCTTCATCACTTGCCTTAACAAAATCAACCAAACAGTTTGATTTTGTTCAAAATCATTTCAATTACCTTCAAAATGTATTGCAAGATAAGTTATTTGTTACATTACATTACTTTGTAATTCTCTTTTAAAGGGTTTTATAGTAAAGAAATTTTAAGAGAAAACATAGCAATTTCATATTTAAAAAAAGCTGTCAAAAAGTTTATGCATTTTGCTCCATCAAATGATTCATATCAGATTACTAGCTTCGTAACTAGTTAAACTAAGGAAGATTAAGAAACCATATTTAATGTTGCATTTTTTTCAATAAAAAATTCATATGTTAAGAATACTGGCCTTTTAATACTGAATTAATTTATATTGCTGCCATCAGTACCTAAATTCACAACAGCTGTAATATCCAGATTATATGTTAGGAGTTTTAAAATTTCGTCTCTTAATAAGAAAATAGAAAAGCCTATGTTAACAAATTGATAAAAGTAATGGCAATACAGCATTTGCTTTTTTATTCTGATAGTCATGCTAATTTATGCAGTGCTGTTTGTTTTTGCAAAATCGAAATATCCAGTCCTTTAAATAGTGCAGCTCACCCTGGTGGTTAAGTGATTAAAACTGTATAATAGGAAAATATATATTCTGTACCATTGGTGAAGCAAGCTAATTAAATAAGTATTTTCATTGTTCTTCTCATGTGTATCATAAGCGTTTTATAGTATCCCTTAAAAAAGTGAATGAATCCCTGTTTTGGCAGATAGCCCATGAATACTTTGTCTTTATTGATTAACTGATAAACAAATTCATAAATGCAAATGAGGTTAGTGTATATTTTGGGATGCTCCTTCTATTGTCGTCACGTTGTTGTTTCATTTATGGTAACCTGAGTATTTGAATGTTATGGAAATCCTGTTATGATGTCATTGGTTGCGTGATTGTGGTGAATTTGACTGATGGGAAAATACTTATAAGAGCTTCTTTCTGCATTGGTTATCAGTTAGGAAGTACGTTGCGTATTGTATGCTTTGCAGTGAAAAATGGCTGCCGGTGGTAAAGTGGGGGTTTGGTAGCACAGAATGAGAGAGTAGAAGACATTTTTAAGTGGTTGAGGACAGAAGAAAAGAAACTTTGTTGGATGTAATTCAGTGGAATTGTAAGTTGTGTTTGTTTGAAGGAAATGCATGTAATCGAACATAAAGATCCTTCAGATGGCTTTGAATGGGTTTGTCATCAGAAAGATTCAAAGGCTTATCATATATAAAGCATTCCATTAAAAAGGGAACATGGTTTGAGGAAAGTTTTTGGATGCTACTAAGGAATTTTGTATGCCACAGACTGAAGACACGGAAATTTCTAAATAAGGTAAGTGGATATTTCCTTTGTGTAGTGCATAGATACATTTCCTTTTTTTTTTTTTTTTTTTTTTTTTTTTTTGTTATTTCATTGTTTGATTTAAAATGCAGTTTATTGACATTCTATATTTTCTGTTTGGCTGTAGTGTAGAATTGGGTGCTCCTTCGATTTTTAAGTGAAAATAGATCGTTATGTACATAGACAAAGTCAGTGTGCAGTGCCGAGTTTATGCAAGTCTCTGGTGTTTTTTTTTTAAGTGAAAATAGGTTGATGTGTACATGGACACAGAGTTTGTCTTTGACTTTTGTTATTTTGGATTTGTGTAGTGCTGATTTTTGGTGATTGGCGAATTACCAATTTTCGCCAAAGGGCACCCTTAAATATATTTTTACTGCAAATGGCATTAATGGTGATATTTTATTAAACAGGCATAGAAATTTTACTTTATTTCCATATTTAAAATTATTCTGTAAATATTTCTTTCATATATACTTATTATAGATGTAATGCTATGTAAGTGCAAATGTATGCTTTATTTAATGGATTACTTATCTTGTATTATTGTATTTTTTGTTTCGATATATTAGAATATATAATCAATTTTTAATCTATATCAAATGCATTTTTAGTACTGTTATTAAATTATTCTAAAGATGTAGTTTATATTATTCATGTTTAAATGTTGTGAGATTAATGATGTAAAATTTTATAGGGGATTTAAAAGAACCTGGGCGTTCTATACCAAAAGGTACACTTACTGCCATGGCATTTACATTTGTGACGTATATCATATTGTTTTTCCTTTCTGCTGCTACTTGTTCTAGGTAAATAATTATCTGCATTGTACTGTTGATTTTTTTTAAAATTAAAATGAGAGTTTTTAAATCTGTATATCAGTATGATATTAAAGAATGATGAAATTTATATTTTGTTTGAAAAATGTCTGATTGTATAACTTTTAAGCATATAACATTTCTTTCAACCATAAAAATGATCTCTGTCTCTTGTTGTGAATGTATTACGAACAAAGTTAATAGGAATGTTCTTTTAGTTTAAGTAACAGCATTGTCTTTAAATTTAAATTGTAGGCCTCTCTTCTTCATTATTGAACTTATTATTTTTTAATCTCTTTCCTCCTTCTTTTAATGTTTTATATTAAAATTTAATATGTAATGTTTACTTTACTGAGTGGCAAAAATAATAAAAATGCCTCTCTCGCTTATTCTTTTTTCCTCTTTTTTAAAAACAGTAGATATATATATATATATATCAGCGTATGAACATGTGTGTATTAGTCTATTAGGGATTTATAACTGGAAATTACTTATATAAGGCATGATTGTCTGGAAAAGATATAGTTATTGTTGTGTTTATTGTGCATATGGACAAAAAGAAATATTTGAGTAACTTTAAATGAAACATGATATTAGGTACAAAATGAATCAGTTCCAGCATCTCTAAAATGGCTAAATGTTCTAGGCTTTACTCGTACAGCAGTATTTCAGCTGTTCAGAGACTAGCAGTTGTGCAAAAAATACTTCAGGCTATAAAAAGTTCTGGCAGAAAATGTTGGTGAATGAAAGAAGGGAAAGATAGCCAACTTAAAATGTTCATAATAACAGGAAGCCAACAGTAAGACAAACTACTAATGATTCAGGTGCATCACAAAGCATTTATGAATGTGCAATGGGGCAGGTTTTGCGGAAAATGGGTTTTAATAACAGGAGATTGTGAAGAGTAACTATGCAATCACTGAAAAACATGAAATTGGGATTGTTGTACCAGGAGCATCAAAATTGGATCCCTGACTATTGGGAAAAGTGTTGCTTGCTTCAGTTAATCTCACTTCCTTTTCTGCCTTGAAGATGGCACAGCGAGAATGTGGTGCAAGCAAAGCAAATTTATTGACCTATCTTGCTTAATGACAACTTTTCAAGCTGCCAGTGGGAAAAATGG
>KK112803.1:180879-207468 GCA_000611955.2 Stegodyphus mimosarum | reverse complement strand
TATTTTTTTCAAATTGAATCCCATAATATGTCTGAAAACACCTCTCATCATCATCAGTTTGCCTGAATATCATTGCCAATCACATTCAACAAGATAACGCATGTTGTCACTGCACAATTGGTTTCAGATTGATTTGAAAGGCATAATTCTGAATTCAAATGCTTCCATTGGCCATCTCAGTTCCTGCCTCCATTCTTATTGAGTGTTTGTGGGACAAAGTGGAAAGGTAATTTCAACCCTTGGAAACAGCACATTTAGTATGAATGAATGACTTAGAGCTGTAGTTATGTCAGTCTAATATTCTTCTGGAATAGTAGTTCCCAAACTTGGGAATATGGGACTTTGGGATTTGAACTTGGGAATTTGCTACATGAAAGGGTCCCAAAACCTGAAAATGAACCCCCAAGTGAAATAACTCTATGTAACTCCAGAAAACTTACAAATTTAACTTTTGATATTTTGAATGGTAAGTGGTGATATAAAAAAAACAAACAAATAAATAAATAAAATATTTCGATATTTAAAGTAGTATTTATTGAAATTATAAATTTTTGTTTTAAAATACAAAAGTGCATTATTATTTTATTTTCTAGTTAGTTGAATGTACTTGATTTGATGATATGAGATTATTTATGTTTAGCTCTATATTTCTTAGTGACATTCATAAGTCACCATGACCACTAATTTCCAGTTGGTTTCTTTTCTCTCTCTCTTTGTGTTTGTTTGTGTGAAAGAAAGAGATGAGGCTCATAACTGCTGTGAATCTACTATATAGGTAGTTACGGGAAAGCAATCAACAGTTTTGCTGCAGTGAACCGTAATCCAAGTTATAAAATTGATATCTATATTTGTAACCTGAAATTGTGGTATCCTTGTTCAAACATTGGTTTTAGCTTCTCATTTATGGAAATTTCAATAAATTATCCCTGTATTAGTATCTATTCATCTGAGTTTGTGGGTCTACCCAAGTGAAGTGTCTATTAGAGACTAACCAAGTGAAGAGTGTCTTCAAATCTTTGGCTGATGTCGGGATGAAGAGCTGTTAATTGATGACAATAAGCAAGCAAATCTTCATCTAGTTTTTGCAATTTTAAAAGATTTGGAAATGTAGATTCGTATGCTCACCCCTTTCTTTTGCTGCTTGAAGGCCTTCCTCTTCGCTATTGATCATTTGTCGGCGTTTCTGAGTCCGAGTCTCCACTGCGTTACCTTGGAAAAAGTATTCCTTATTTTGATTTTTTTCTAATTTTGCAGCCGTCCGATTCCCTAATATATAACGTCCTTGATCAAGCTCATTTCGTATGACTGCGGCCTTTGTTAATATTCGTCCAAATTCTGCTTCTATTTCAACATGTGCTAGGGGAAGACATATAGGTGATTCATCGAACGGTTGTTTTACCCAAACAGTTTCTCCTGTTAACATTGAAGGGGTAATGTATTTTTTACAGATCACATCAATGGATGCTCCAGAATCCCGTAATACAGGAAGATCGAACCCGTTAACCTTAGCCATTGTAGTGTATGGCGCTAAATAATCTTCTTCATTCTCTTGTACCCTGTTAACAACAGCCGTAGATTTAAAGTCTTTCTGAGCTTTCGGACACTGCGGCCTCAAGTGATCGATTGAGCCACAAGTATAGCACTTAAGAGGTTTACGTACTTCAAAATGACGCTCATCTTGATTTCGAAAAGTTTCTGTTTTTTTCGAAACTTTTTCCCCAGCCTGTTTATACCTTGGCGAATCTCTGAAATTAGGCTGATTTTTATTTCTCTTTTGCGACTCCGAACCATGAACTGGAGAGACCTTTTTCCGGTATTCACGTACGTTTTCATAATCTTCTAACAACTCGGCTAATTTATTTGGGGACGTTATCTTGGACCATTCATCAATAAAATGCTGGCGCACTTCGAAATTTACGCGACGCTTCATTTGATCCGTTATCATCAGGTCTTTTAAAAGTTCAAAATCATTAATTTCCAAGCCCGAGATCCATTCTTCAAAATAATTTCTTAATTCAAATGCGAAATCCCTCCAAGTGGTTTGAGCGTTTTTTTGGGTTTGCGAGAATTTGATTCTAAATTTTTCTGGGCTCAGTTTAAACCTTTTAAGAAGTATCCCTTTTATGTAAGCATAGTCATAAGCCTGTTCTTCTGGCTCTCGCATAATCAGCTGAACTATCTCTGTTGGCAAAAGTGTTAATAAAACAGAAACCCATTCTGATTGGTTTAGATTCGCCCGCTTTGCTTGGCGCTCAAACATGACTAGATACAAACTAACATCATTCTCTTCGGGATCAAATTTTTGGATCATTTTTTGAAGTTCAAAATGGTTTCTTCTAGGCATACTTTCTTCCTTCCCATCAATTAGATCCTTAACTTTAGCGGCCTCCAATTTCATTTTGGTTATCTCGAATTCTCTTTCTTCTCTCCTAATTCTCTCTTGCCTCTCTTCGTCTTCTTTCCTAATTCTATCTTGCCTCTCTTCCTCTTCTTTCCTAATTCTTTCTTGCCTCTCTTCTTTCTCAAGTCTCACTGACGTGATATTTTCCAACAGACTTTTAACTAGTTCCTCCTCGTAGGCTTCATTTCCCATAATCAGCTGTCTTAAATCTAATATCCTAAGCTGGGGTCCAACCTTTTCCCCTAACTCTTCAGCCAAGGATTTAAGGTCCTCTTTTCTAGCTTTTGCTAAGAATGCCATGATATACCCTCAACTTATACTCTAAATCTAATGAATCTCTCTCTCTCTCTCTCTATATATATATATATATCTAAATTTGATATAGAACTAAAATTTACAATTCTGAGGATCAAAATTACTCTTAATTTTTTCAGAACAATTTCTGGTATTCTAAACATACGTTCAAGACAATTTACACTATACTGTGGACAGGATGCACTCAGTTGCAATTAGTTAAATTGAGAATTTAAGATAATGCAATATGCTTTAGATAATACAATATTCACATTCAGATCATCAAAACTTTCATAGTATATTAAGGTATGCATTCAAAAGTAAATTAAAGTAAACGTATAAATACTCATAAATATCAATACAACCACAGTTTGAACGTAAGATATTAGTGATTTCTAAACTTTCTGTTAACACTTTCAACTGAAAATTTTCACTTCTCATAATTCTTACACAAAATGATAATTCATATTCTGTACTGAAAATCAAATAAACAACAGTTTAATTTTAAGCTACCAAGATTTACTTATCTTCATTTTTAACACAATGAACTGAAAATTTTTGGAATTATAATTCTTACGTACTTATATTTCTTACATGAAATACATTCTTACAAACTTATAATTCTTACATACCATAACAGTTTACATTTACTTCTAATAATTATAACGTTCAAGACGACTTAGAATTGATAATTCAGAATACCCTCTAAAAGATAGAATCTTTAGAAATATTACAATTTTACTCTTCAATTATAGAAGCATAATAGTAGCAAAACTCACAACAATTCACTCTATTAATACAACTTCAAATTCTTAAGATATTATTTAATTATAATTCCTGAATTCAAATTTCTAAATTTATACCTAAATTCTTAAATATATTTTCTTATCTGAAACATAAATATCAATCAACGCATTTGCAAGCTTCAACGAAACCAATATTTGTTAGAAAACATTTACCTGAAGTGACATAAATGACACAATAGAAATACTATAACTAATAACCTCACTGCCTCAATATAAAAAATCCAAGGTACTTACCCGCCTGGACTGTAGAGTTGAAATTCTGATTGAAGCCTGGAACATGAAAGTGTTGAATCTCACAACTTAATTCTTTTATTGGACGCTGAAGGCACATGCACTAAATTACCACACAAACGTATATCACCACACTACACTTTCCGGACACTGATAGTCCTACAACTTAAAGATGCTGAAAATCTTCGGACAAAGGCTGTCCCACTAAACTTCAAGCGAATTGAATTTCGGATCCTGGTGGTCCTCTCTTTCAGCCGGACTGACGTCTGGAATCTTCTTTAGAAAAACACAAAGCTGAATTTCGGAGCCTGACGGTCCTTTCTTTCTTCCGGACTGGCGTCTGGAATCTTCTTTATAAATCACAAAGTTGATTTTCGGAGCCTGACGGTCCTTTCGTTCTCCCGGACTGATGTCTGGAACTTAAAAACACAGAGCTGAAGTTCGGAGCCTGACGGTCCTCTCTTTCTCCCGGACTGACGTCTGGAACTTAAAAACACAGAGCTGAAGTTCGGAGCCTGACGGTCCTCTCTTTCTCCCGGACTGACGTCTGGAATCTTCTTTATAAATCACAGAGTTGATTTTCGGAGCCTGACGGTCCTTTCTTTCTCCCGGACTGACGTCTGGAACTTAAAAACACAGAGCTGAAGTTCGGAGCCTGACGGTCCTCTCTTTCTCCCGGACTGACGTCTGGAATCTTCTTTAGAAAAGCGCGGAGTTGAATTTCGGAGCCTGACGGTCCTGTTTTTTCACCCGGACTGACGTCCGTATTCTTTCTTTGTTAAGCACAAGAGTTCTCGTTCGATGACCAAACTAAAACTGCTTCGTGGATTTTCATCATACCTGCTGCCACCAAATTATTATAGCTGTAACGTTTCCGAGCTTTTATGGAAAAATAGCAAGACAGGATTGTCTTTTTAAATTTATTTAAAACTCAACAACAAATTCATTCGTAGTTAAATAAATGATGAATAGCGTAAGTTGTTACATTGCTATATCTTACAGAAGGGAAAGAGCGAGTTTCCCACAGTCTTTTCTGACTACATGTCCATTCAACTCCACTGCTTCGTCTCTTCTCACAAAAGACCAGCGAACAACCGTGAACAAGTCGGCATCATAAAAGCATTAGGGGATAGAGACCCATTAGCCTTCAGGACATCTCCCTTGCAGACCGTTTACACCTGGGCTCTAAAAATGAGTTTCTTTAAGTTAGTCCGAAACAGGAAGTCTCTAATAATAACCAGCTGGTTGTTTTCTTAATGATTCATTTGCTGTTACAGTTTGTCACAAGGCCATATTTTAAGTATTCAGCACTATCAAAATCACTGAAACAACCTTGTATTTGGCACACATTTATTAAAATACTCAATCGATTTTGAGATGTTCGATTTGTTTCAGCGATTTTGATTGTCACATTGGTGTGTTTCTCTTCTATTCTAATTCAGCACTATATTATGAGCATTTTTTTCTTTGGCTCACTCACAATTATTTTCTTTCGTATTAAACCATTTGCAAACCCCCACCACATTGTCCACACATCCCCAAATTTGTTTCATTTTATCAGAGACTCATTCAACAGTCGTAAGGACCCTAGTAACTATTTTGGGAACCACTGCTCTGGAATGATATCAGCACCCTATTGAGTCGGTGCCCGGAAGAATACTGTCTGTGATCAAAGGTGGCCTAATGTATAATTAGGGGATATCTCTAATAATTTGACCACTCAGTGGATCTTTGCTTGCTTACACTAATTAAATTCAATATTTTTCTTTTGATTTGTTATTAAAATTAATATTTTTTAATTAGTTGCAATAAATATGTGTAATATTGATAGGAATGTAATAGAAGCAATCAGTTTTTTTGTCTAATAATTTAAGTTTTTCTTATTATTTTTAACTCAGTGCTTCATGAGGTTATGGCATGATTTAATGACTGACAATTTCCTGTGTAGTTAGTGTCTAATTTTTGTAAGTATAGGATATGTAAATATCTAAATCCTGCGCTTAAATGTTTGATTTTAAATGTCATTCTGTTTGTTTGGTATTTAAAATATAAATCATAATTTTAGGCATTTAACTAATATATTGTATGGTGCTTGATAAAACATCATTTAATAAATATAGATTTAGTAGTTGCAGCTAATCTTTGACAACTGGAGAAATCTACTAGTTTCCCTGTACTTTGACATTTATGATGCATTTCAAATGCCATTGTGGTAGTACAGTTAATATGGCACATTGAGCATTTAAATCTGCTAAGGCCTACTTATATGTTATTTCCAAGCATTTTTGTAAGCATATGTTATTTTTAAGACAACTACAGCAAAGAATATTCAAATATGGAGAATAAAAAGCAATGGGGAGCTGTAAATTTTACTTTTGTAATATACCCTGCAATGGTCATGTTTTGTCATGTTGAGCATTTGTCATGTTGAGCATTTGTCATGTTGAGAGAGCACTTTATTAACTGATATGAGGGAGTGTCATAAGTTATCCACACTATTTTTTTTTCAATTTTTTTACCAAAAAGTAATAGTTCAACAAATATGTAATTTTTCTGTGTAGTCATCTTCTTTTACAATGCACTAGGTCCAACAGTCCACAGGCTTGCAGTTGTGAACAAACTAAAAGCCTTGATGATAAAGGTTTTGGTAAATCAAACAACCATCAATTCACCACTTCCTCCCACTTCTCCATAGAAAATCAGCGACTTCTTAAGTGTCTTTCAGCGTTCCAAAGAGATGATAATCAGGACAGAAGGGTTTTCCAGTTTCTCAAAATGCTGATGGTTAATTGTTTCAATAGTCCTGTGTTTAGCAATAAGCTATATCTTATTGGCACCCACCTCATACAGATTTTATGGAACCCAAGACCATTGTCAGTGATTTGATAGGCTAGACATGACAAATCTGCAGAAAACACATTAGTTCGTCAAAGGTAACTTTACACTTCACCAGTACTACTATTTTGAGCTTCCTGAGTCTTCTTATCAGTGATTGAGGCTTATGGTTGTCCTACTCCTTCTTTGGCAATTATATTTGTTTGATCACTTTTAAATTTGCTGTTCCATTCGTACAACTTCAATGTGAAAGAACACTGTTCTGCTGTGATAGAATGTTCTGCTAAAAGTCTTCAATTCTCAGTCCATGGCAAACCTTCTTTTTATTTGATTATGACAACACACATAGTGGTATCTGCCAAAGGGAAGTGGAGAATTTTTTAAGGGAAACTGCAGTGTACCTACATTATACATGTGAAAAACCATGAAAATGCCCATGCAGCCAGCCCATTTTCCAGTATTCAAACCCTCGACTGAATTACCAGTGTTCAGCAACTTTACCACTAGGTTACTGTTAGGCTCTGATGGGCCTTTGGACCAAAGATATTGGATCTATGCTCTTTATTCCTCCATAATGCATACTACCAGAAAAGGGGCCATGTTTACCTTCTTACAACAGCAAGGAAAATGATACAATCAAGAGCTGACTTTGTTCACATGATCACAATAGTACCAATTGTAATCCTGCGTTTGTAGAAGACAGTGTGATAAATGTAAACATGTGTTCAGAAAAGTGGATGATTTTTTACTTTACCCTCATAACAGGCCAGAATATTTAAGTAGCTTTAAATAAGCAGAAGCAAGTGAAGTATTGTGAAAAGTTTATGTGTAGAGAGAGGGCAAATATAGTGAATGAATCATCATATCTTCTGTAAACTAGAAAAAAATGTTATGTAATTTGTTGTAAGATATGTGTTTAAAGCTTGAAAGTATTCTAATTAAAACTTAAAGCATGACGTCATATGAAATTAGCATTCTCTTGAATTAATGTTAAACTACTTTTTTGAGTTTGTTTCTTATGACATCTTATTGCATGCTTTTTTATTCCAAGTTATCGTCCTTATAAATCAGTAATGTGTGATACTGTAGGCATCACTTAATATGGCCACATTTGTCCAGTGCTGTTTTGATAACATTAATCAACTCAATAAATAAATAAATAAATAAAAATCTGGAAGTTTTTAGATTTTATATGAGCCGCCGAAAGGAACTTTTTTTTAACGTTTTGTGTGTTACCTTTATTAATTAAATATCATGTTCTTCGCACTTAAACCATAAAATTCAATTCAACAGTAATATCACAAAATAATTTAAAAAGAGCATATCTTTAGAATTTCCAATACACAATCTTGTGCACTGGAGATAAAAATGTTCCCCAGCTGTACAGTGTTTCCATTGCTCGCTTAGAAATCATTGAGTTTATTAATCAAAAATCCGTTAAAGTTTTACAAAATATTAAATAGATCATAAAACAAATTCCAAATTTGGGCTTCCAGATGCCCATATTCGGGTGGAGGAGTACAATATTCAAAATTTGATGGCTTTAGGTGCTGCTGTTTTATCACAGTGCAAGAAACACATGTAAGTTTATGCAGATTCTATTATTTAATTTCTTTAAATATAGTACCGGATGGTAATATTTGGTGGCAACAATTTGAAAAGTGATAGGCCGTTTATAGTGAATCAACGCAAAATGCCAAAACAAAATAGCCCATCTGGGCTAACTCCCTTTCGACTGATAACATTAAATTAGGAAAAAAGGGTGTTCAGCAAAATATCTATCGAGTTAAATTAATGTAATATAAATATAACTATAAACATATAAATATTTTCATAGAATTTTAACAAGAAAAAAAGATATTAGTAGTAGATTATCTTCAGCTGTTTCATAAGCATTCATGTATGAGCTGCTCATAATAATTCTGTTAACTGTTTGACCATCTGCATTTCTAATTAATACCATTATCTTGTACAGCTTTCTGCTGCATCATATGGACCATTGACTTCCACATCTTTTTCATGAAAATCTGTAAACCAAACCTTTAATACTTTCTCAACATTGTGACATTTTCCACTGTGTATTCATTTCATGTTTGCATTTCAGTTATGCTTTGATCTGCAAATATTAAATTCATGATTTTTTCAAATCTTGCATAAGAAGGATTGAAAAATAGTTAACTTAAAAGAAGCGATCTGTTGACTCATTTTGTGAACTTGTCATAGTGGTCTATCAAGTTGACTTTATTCCTTAGACTCAAATCGTTATGCATTTTGCTAATCTCCATCATAAAAATGACTAAAGTGATTTAAAAAAGACTGCTTTCTAGCCCAGAATATTGTAATGATTTAAACTCAAAGCACAGCAAAGAAAGTTTTGGGCACAAAAAATCAAGTTTATGTAGAATTCAATTACATTAAATTGGTTAGTCCAGATGACTTTACAGAGTTTTGAAAGTAGGTTCTTTTGTACATAATGAACTTAAATCAAACTATATGGTGACTTAATCATTTACATAGTGACATTTCTGTGTCACTTAGCAATTTCAATGCTCTATTTTGACCTTATTCGGCAATTCTGTCTTTAATTTGTTGAACTTACTTCAGTTTAAACAATTCACTCTTTCATATTTTGATTATATAGTCTATAGACCATTCAATGGCTTTGTATACAAATGGACAGAACAATAACGATTTGATAAAGTATCTGAATAAAAACATTAACCATGATTAGATTAAGCAGCACCTACTGTATTGTTTTGACTGATGCATTTTTTCCTTCTCAATTTATAACTCTCCTGCCCCCCCCCCAAAAAAATCATAATACTTTTGCTCAGTCCTTTTGTTTCAAGTATATTTTATGTTATTCGTGTTAGTTTTGTACATTCGTCTAACAAAGCTCTTAACTGAATTGTAATTAAACACCTAATAGTTGGTTCTTGTTTGAATTAAGAAGTTTTTTCCAAATATTACTAATTTCCCTTAAGTTATTTTTATTATTAATAACAAGTCGTATGTTAAGTGTACATAAATATGTTTAATTGAGCTTTCTTCCAGCTGTTTAATATGTTGTAATCATGATTTTTTTTAGCATTTTACTGAAGAATAATTATTTATACATGCAGTATATTAATTTATATCCACCTTTGGTTGCCATTGGTTTGTTTTGTGCAACTCTATCTGCATCTTTAAGTAATTTGATTGGATCCTCAAGGGTTTTAGAAGCATTAGCTAAAGATGAAATTTTTGGTGAGAATTATTTTTCACATTTTTATTTGTATCATTAAATTATTTCAATTTTAATACAATTTTTATTTAAGAACTGATGTATCTGAATAATATCAATGAATATTTTAGGTCCATTATTATTACCTGTTGTAAAATTTACACGTGCTGGTAATCCTATTGCAGCAGTCTTTATAGCTTGGTTTCTTGTTCAGGTATGTTTTTTTTTTATTATTTATTTAGAAATTGTTATTATCTATATAGAAATAAAATATTTTTCTAGGAGATTGTTAAAGTTTTTGCAAATTTTAAATGTTATTTGAGATTACTGCAAAATAAAATTAATTATTATTTACCTTTAATATTAGTGACTGTTGTTATTTACATAGTAATCTTTACTTTAGGATTTGCTCAATTGTATAATTTTAGTTCATCACTGTTAGCTATTATTATGTTAACTTAAGCTATTATTATGTTTATCAGAATTAAATGTACTTATATTACAGTGATACCTAAAATTACTTAAACAGCACAAGTGCAGGAAATAATTATAGTTCTTTGTGGAAAAGTTTAATCAGCAGAAACTTCATATCAGGGAATAATCTATCTAGACATTTTGAGTTTTATTTTGAAACTTTATGAATCTGGCTTCTAATGCAGGAGGAACTTTTCACTCTAGCATCACTGTAATAAGGGATAATATAATGTGCAGTACATATAAAATTAGTTTAAAAAAATAAAAAATATCAGACATAAGTGCATAAACCTATTCTTATTAAATTCAGTAATTATGATGCCCCCTACTAAAGTACAAATTGATTGAGTTTAAATTAGTCTTAGCTTGATATGTTAAATTACATTTAATTTAGAAATTCTTTATTATTTTGTAATTAAACCAATATTTAGTATAAAAATTTATTTTTGTAAATGAAATGAGTATTAATTTTAAGATTTTACTTGGATTAATTTGAATATTAATTGTCTTCAGTTTGTTTGAGTTTAAATTTTAAAAATTCAAAATTTTAAAATGTTTTTAAAAAGACAGTAATTTTTTTTCTGTTAAAACCTGTGTTTGTCTGTCGGTCTGTTTGTGGCATAATCTCCTCTTTAATGGCTGGCAATTCAGTTTCGAGAGAGCTACCCCCGGATTGCAAAAGTTTGTGGGAAGCCATTTCGACCATTCTCATCTTCATATGACTTCAATCAACCGAGATATTTATTAAAAACTCTGAAAATGCTAATTTTCACCCTTATTTTTCCGAGTGGCAACAGACTTGCATGCTGGAGATAATAATCTACTTTATATAAAAAAAAGTGTTGCCACTGCTCGCTTTCAAATCGTATAATTTGTTAAATAAAAATTTGTAAGTTTTACAAAATATGAAATAAAAGTAGCAGTGCCAAACATGTAATATATTATTCTGGATTCCAAAATTCATGAGAAGCCATTTCGACTATTTTCATCTTCATGCAGCTTTAATCAGATAAGTTATTAATTAAAAACTATGAAAAGGCTAATTTTCTCATTTGTCTTGCATGCTGGAGATAAAGATCTGCTTTACTTCAAAAAGTGTTGCCCCTGCTAGCTTTCAAATCGTACAGTTTGTTAATCAAAAGTTTGTAAGTTTTACAAAATATGAAATAAAAATAGCATTGCCAAACATTAAACAAAATTTTATTATATATGGTCATATTCTGACATTGATGAAAGCCTGCGATTGTATGTAATGACATTTTATGTTGGAAAATTTTTCATTAATGTCAGCACGTTAATTAAATAGCTGCTGTTTGCAACTTTTTTGTTTTAGGTGAATATAATTGACATGATATGTTACTGCCATTTAATTTTTTTTTTTTTTTTTTTTTTTTGTGAAAATGTTGTCATATTAAATTTAAATCATGATGTCATACATGGTAACCTGAAGTGTCAAAAGTTTTTGTTTCCTGGTTTGGCTATAAAAAAAATGGTTTATGAATTGGTTGTTGGTAGGAAAGAATGAACCAGATCCTTTCATAATGAAAAGCTTTTATATGTTTGCTTTTCAGGAGTACATAGAAATTTTGCTTTGGCTCTGCCAGCTAGTAGTATATTAATAATATATTAAATACATTTCAAAGTTAATGGCATAATACAGTAAACCCTTTCAGAACGGGGTTTTGTGTATATGTATTATCTTAACAGTCTCCATTTACTTTGTCCAATGCGAGAATTTGAATTATATATGGTACACTGCAGAGTGTCAGCTCTATTGTGATATGCATCTTTAATAACCAATTTGAAAATTCATTCATTAAGACGTCAAACATTACTTAGATCAGCAAAACCTGAAAGTTCTAATCTTTGATAATGATCCAGGATTACCTTAGAACATTTGGATGCAATGTTGTAAGGTGCTGAAGCTCTTACAGCATTGCATCCAAATGTAGAGGTTTTGATCCTTCCACCAAATGCCACTGCCTTAATCCAACTAGTGAATCAAGAAATCATAACATTCAAAACCTGTTTTCATCTCTCTAAATAAAGCTTTAGTCAAAAGGAAGCATGAAAAATTAAGGGATTTGGGGAAAAAAAATCAACATAAGACATCACATAGACATGGTTAAACTCACATGGGAACAAGTGGATTCATCAATAATGAGTGCTTGCATCAGTTCTGGCCAGATGTCATCAGCAAATTTAAAGGATTTCCATCAACTGTAAATGAAGCCAAGAAAATTGAACAAGTTGCAGAAGTTCAGTAGAGTTGAATACATTGTTAAAAAAGGCTCAGGGACTGTCTGATTTTGTAATGGAAATTGATCTAAATGAGTAAAGAAGAGATTCTGTGTGAGAGGGATTGAAAAACCTTGCTCTCCTTATCATGAAACATTTAATGAGTTGCATCAGATATTGTCCCAAGCAAAAATCACCAGCTATTTTAAAAAGTAATTGCATCTAATAGAAATCCTTCAAATTAACATTCATTTTTCTCTTTTAATTACAGTAACATATAGGTTTGTATAAATTATACGTACCTTCTTAATCAGAACTGTACCTAAGCTGTTTTTTCCACAGAAAGTTAGCTTTGCAGTTCACGATTTTGCTATACATGCAACGTGTTAATGTGCCTTGTGTTCAGCGAGGTTTACTGTACTCTTTATGATTACACTAAGTTCATATTAAATCTGTTTACCTGTTTGAGAATTTATCTAAAATTACTTGTTTATTTTTAAGATTTGAAAATTTGTTTTTCTATAAGTTAAAATGAATTAATATTCTGGGGTCTGATGATTTCTTATGGTATTATTTGATTTTGATTGCAGCTCATTCTTTTGATTGGATCATTAAACACAATAGCACAAATTACATCAGTATTCTTTCTTTTGTCATATTTTTCTACCAATCTGGCCTGCCTAGCTCTTGAGTTAGCATCAGCACCTAATTTTAGGTAAGAAGTTTGAGATGCTTGAGATTAATCTTTAATTTGGTTTTTATTAGTGTAGTATTGCCAATTTATATTTTGATTACATGTGACAATTAAGATAAAATTAAGTTCTTAAAAGAAGCAATAAGGCTGAGTGAGATGAAGATTATTAATTTAACTCTTGAACTGCATAGAGAAGTGTAAGAAGGTGCATTTTAATTCAGGGCACAATAAAAGTATACAGCAATTAATTCATTTAAGTAATGCATTATGTGCATACCAAGCTATAAAAATTATGTGCTCCTAAAGCTATAAAAATCCTGAAAATATGGATGCAGTCAAACTCGCTGTATGGAGAACTTCAAGGGACTGGAAATTTGGTTCGCTATGTGTGATCCAAAAAGAAAAATTGATTACTTTATAAATATATGTAAAACTGAATGATGAGTCACAGAAAAACTGATTAACTTCTACAAGAAAAGTAAATGTATTTTTAAAAAGTAATATTAAGATTTAATTACAATTATTGTTATGTATAGTTATTAAATTTGTTGGCTGTTCTTTCCGTGTTTCACTCTATGTTAATTTTGCATGATAAATTACTTAGCATAAATATCCTGGTTCTAATCCTTCCCTCGAATTACACATTGCAGCTATAAATAATTACTTTATTGATGAAAATATAAAAATGAATAACAAAAAATATCGAGGAATTTAACTTCTGAGTGCAAAAATAATCTAATTTTTTGCTGACCTGATGCGAATTTCTGGAAAGTTTTATCCATATTTTTGTCCAAAAATTGAAAAAATTCTTATCACTTTTGATTCTACAATTTATGTTAATAAAAACCTTTTTAATGAAATGCATCACAGCCGTGGTATACATTTTGATAGGAAATCATTTTCATCAGCATCAGAAAAAAAGAATCTTTGACATCAGCATTCCTCATTTTAATTCCTGTCTCAGTATCTTCATCACTTGGATCTTTGCATGCAATAACATTATTATGGCATGAGTTAAAAATTCTATGTCATATTTTGAAAATATTAAAATGACTTCTTTTTTTTCCCTAGCCTCTTAGTGGTAGCTAAAATCCTCGTTTTTATCTTCTTCAGTACTGTTTTCAGATCAATGTATCAAAAACATTTTCAGGTGGTTGAGTCTGTAAGAAGTTGCTAAGACTTTTCTAGTGTTAGCATTTGGTTAAGAAATAAAATATTATATTTAACGTGTTTGTCATACTTCTCCAAAATGCTTAAAATCATCTGCTTCCTGTAATGACATTTCAAACTCTTGATAGCGCCTCTATCCCTGAATAGTGAAAATTTCCATCGGGCCATCAACCTTGAATGTAGCATTACATACTAGCATATTAGCATTGTACCTTAAGCATTACATATATTATTTCATATGTTACTATTTTTCTTCTCATGCTCGTTTGATTTGTTTTCACTTTAAAAAATCAGAGAATTGCACAAACTTGGCATTGTGCACATTAAACATTACATATATTATATGATACATTACTGTATTCTCCTCATGTACATAGTGATCTGTTTTCACTTAAAAAAAAAAATAGAGAATTGTACGAGCTCTGTATTGTGCAAATTAAACATTGTGTAGGTTATATGATGATTAAATTATATTAATTCCGTTTATGAAAAAAAGTAATGTTGACGAAATAAAATCTTTATGGGTTGTCAAATTTGGTGTGAGCCTTATTCTTTGCTTTAGCCAATTTAAATTTCACTAGTTTCATAATTCAATAACAAAAGCTTCTTGAAATAAAAAAATTCAGTAGCTTTCATATTTGAATATGCTTCCATTAGTCGAGTGAAATTTCAAGGCTTTGAGTGACTTAATTGTGTTTATCTTAGTGATTTTGTTCTGACATTATTGCACCAATTTTATTACCTTTTGAGTACTTCACATATATTACTTGAAATGGTGTGCTCAGTAAATACTCGTACTATGTACGCTGCACAAAAAAAGACAGTTCTATATTTCTCGTTCTACTGGGCGGCTTCACGAAATTCAAATTGCATTTTTCATCTCTCAGAAACGCAACTTGGGATATATATTAGATTTATATATAGCATTCTTCTAGTATAGGTATTTTGACACAAAATCCGACTTTTTCTGAAATGACACGCCAATTGTTTTCCGTATTTTGATTCTACGACTCAAATTATGCCTAAATATTAAATTTTGTAATTTTTTGTGATAAATTTATGGAGAAATTCAAAAATTTATCTTGGCATATTTTTTTCAGTTTGCACCAAGAATAATGTACTTTCCGAAGTTCTTAATTTAAAGCAACCTATTTTCCTTTTCTTTTTTACATTGTACACAAGCGGAAAGGTCATCATTCGTTACTTTTGAATAAATTTAACAAAGTGCATAAACCATATTTTCGTTATCATCACTTATAATAAATACACCAAATTTCTAAACACGCCAACATATAAATTCACTTATATCTTGGCAAATTTTGAATAAAAAAACTCTAATTGTTTGCAGGTGTGCCTAGAAATACATCTACATTAAGAAGATATAAAAAAATTTTATAGGTAACTTTTCGAAAAATTTATAGAAAATATTTTAAAATACAAATTTAAAAAATAAATCATAAACAAAAAAGAGAAAGGGAAAAAAAAATCTGAAAGGTTTCAGATTTTAAATTACGTCCAAAGGGGCATTTTCTTTACATTTTGTGTGTTACCTTTATTTATTAAATATCATGTTCTTTGCACTTAAACCATAAAATTCAGTTCAAGAGCAATATCACAAAATAATTTTAAAAATGAACATATCGTTAGAATTTCTGATACAGTCTCACGCGCTGGAGATTAAAAAAAAAATTTTTCTGTATGTTGCCATTGCTTGCTTTGAAATCCTAGAGTTTTTTAATCAAAAATTCATTAAAGTTTTACAAAATATGAAATCAATAATAAAACAAATTTCAGTTTCCAGATGCCCATATTCGGGTGGAATTCAAAATTTGATGGTTGTAGATACCGTTGTTTTATCACAATGCAAGAAACACGTACATTTATGCAGATTCTTCATTATTTGATTTCTTTAAATATAATACAGGGTGATAATATTTGGTGGCAACACTTTGAAAAGTGAAACGATGCTTTTAGTGAATCAACGAAAAATGTCTAAATGAAATTAATAGCCCTTCTGGGCAAATTGCCCCTTTGGACTAAAAATTGTGCTAATTATATTTGGATTAAGTCTAAATTTTAAATTCTAGAAGAAAGAATCAAGTAAGTTTAATAGAAAAAAGAGGTATTAATAAATAGATATCAAATTAAATTAACACTGGCGAGCTAATATTTTTTAAATTACTCATGCAATTTTTAAAAAAATTCGCAGTTTGTCATTATTTGAGTCGTAGAATCTAAATATGGAACAAAAATTGGCATGTCATTTCAGAAAAAGTTTGATTTTTTATCAAAATACGTATATTAGAGCAATGCTGTATATAAATCTAATATATATCCTAAGTTCGAAAAAAATGCAAATTGAATGTCGTCAATTGGCCTAGTAGAATGGGAGATATAGAACTGCTCCCCCCCCCCTTTTTTTTTTTTTTTTTTTTTTTTTTTTTTTTTTTTTTTTTTTTTTTTGTGCTGTGTACTTTTGTACATTTGTTCTCTCTGCCATGCATATTTTAACCTGTAAAGTAATAAAGTCCAAAATGCAGATGTCCAGTATCCAGAATGAAGGACCGGAGAATATAATAAATACTCAACAAAAGGAAGGAGGCATGCCGTAACTGTAATTTTTCGTCTGAGATTCCTGAATTAAATTTAAAAGACCTGCTGACTAGGGAGTTAAATTCCGGTTAATGAAAATACATTAATTGGCATTGTATCAAAGTTGGTCAGGATCACACTTTCGATCCTTAAATGATTGGAGGCAAGAGATTTGCATTTTTCTGTCTGACAGTCAGCAAGGAACAAAAAAAAAAAAACAAATTAAAAGGGTTTGCCTTTTTTGCTCCACTTTAAGTAGCAAATTTTAAATCTACATAGTAAAGTAAATTTTTTAAAGTCTTATTTATTGTAGTGATTGTGTGAAACCTGTGCTTCAGCTCCCATGAAAAATTTAAACAATAAGTGAAACTTCAATATATCTATCTATAATTATGAAAAGAAAACTCTCCATGTTACATCTCCAAGCAACGGAAATTCAATAAAAACATCATTGAAAAAGTATTTTTCAAAATTTAAAAAAATTTAAGAATTTTCAGTCCTCCTTGCTTTAAACACAGTTAAGGAAAAACTAAATCGCAAAAATGCCAAAATCAAAACTAAATTTTTAAGTATTGAAAAACCAGTTACTGTTATTGATAGCAGATTAATCGACTTATCAAGGGGATGGTTAAACCAATCTACCATCAATTAACAGTAACTAAAATAAGAGAGAGTGTTTCATCTTACTTCCAAGTAAGCATCAAATTATTTGCTAGATTCAAATCACTAATTGATGCTCAATTAAAATAATATTAGTCGCTAAACCAAAAGAATCCTGTTAAAAAGCAAATAATCTTCAATTAAAATTTTTCACTAAGAACACAATTAATCTAAACGAGATGCTTACTTTAGAAGACATATCCCCTACACTCTCTTTTCATTTCAAATACAAAAGTAAAAACAAAAGTAGATTCAAGAACAAATTTTAAAAAAATCAAAAAAAGTCAAAAGAAATAATTTATAAAATTAAAGTTAAAAACTGTAGTGAAAAACAAACTAGTAAGCAAAAATTAACCAACTTGCCTTCGAAATTTTAAAACCAAATGACTGGAATGCAAGTATGTATTAAGAGATGGAAGCAAAAGGGTTTTCTATTGAGGAAAGTTGAGCCTAAATTGGTGACAAAACTACAAAGTTTCTTGGAGATATAGTACACAGAGAGCAGGCTGTTATTAAAATAGCGCTAAAGCTGCTATTAGTTTGAATTTATATTCATAATGAAAGTAATTAAAAGTAAATTAATAAGCCCAAGACTTGCGCTAAAGCTGCAAAGTAATAAAGCAATAATTCACTAAAAATTACAAAAATAAAACTCTCCATATTACATCTCCAAGCAACGGAAATTAAATTAAAAACCTCATTGAAAAGGTATTTTTCAAAATTTAAAAAAATTTAAGAATTTTCAGTCCTCCTTGCTTTAAACACAGTTAAGGAAAAACCAAATCGCAAAAATGCCAAGATCAAAAGTAAACTTTTTAAGTATTGAAAAACCAGTTACTGTTATTGATAGCAGATTAATCGACTTATCAAGGGGATGGTTAAACCAATCTACCATCAATTAACAGTAACTAAAATAAGAGAGAGTGTTTCATCTTACTTCCAAGTAAGCATCAAATTATTTGCTAGATTCAAATCACTAATTGATACTCAATCAAAATAATATTAGTCAGTAAACCAAAAGAATCCTGTTAAAAAGCAAATAATCTTCAATATTAAAATTTTTCACTAAGAACATAATTAATCTAAACGAGATGCTTGCTTTAGAAGATGTATCCCGTACACTCTCTTTTCATTTCAAATACAAAAGTAAAAACAAAACTAGATTCAAGAACAAATTTTTAAAAAAATCAAAAGAAATAATCCATAAAATTAAAGTTAAAAACTGTAATAAAAAACAAACTAATAAGCAAAAAATTAACCAACGTGCCTTCTAAATTTTAAGTTAGAAGTTTATATATATATATGTATATATATACATGGCATACATATATGTATAAAGATAATTTGTAATGTTGTCATTTAAACATGTATTAATATTAACTATTTCTGTCTTCTAAAACAAAGAACTTTTAGTTTAATAAATTTTAAGATTGTTTTCTCTTGTAATTCAGGCCATCTTTCAAGTACTTCTCTTGGCACACAACTGTGATAGGCATTTTGGGGTGTATGACTATGATGTTTGTAATAAGTCCTCTGTATGCTGCAATATCCATAATTATGTGCTTGCTGCTTGTTATAATTTTGCACCTGAGATCTCTTCCTGTACGATGGGGATCTATTAGCCAAGCTTTAATATTTCATCAGGTAACAGACCTTTTACATTTCTCTTCTATTTCAATGCAAAGATTATCATTCATCCTTAAGATACTTTACTAAATGATATAGCTTTCCATTTAAATTTTCATTATCTTCACATCACTGGTACATCAAATATGAGCATTTGGCAATATGATAAAAAAACCAAATAGTTAACTAACTTCTTTAGATTCCTCTTTTCTGATTTTTAATTTGCATTCTTTATGCTTCCCTAATGGTGTTAAAAATTTCTCTTAATTTATTTGCTTTTATTTTCATAATGCTGATCGAGGTAGATTTTTACATTTCATTAAGAAGGTTTTTATTAATATAATTATATTATTATTTTATATTATGTACAGAGTGTCCAAAAGATTCTAAAGATTTCAGAATTTTATTTTAAAAAATTAAACAAATGAAATAAAAGAATAGTTTGCATAAAATTGAATCACAAGGAATCGTTTTGAACCCACAAAAAAAAAATATTTAAATCAACTTTTTTAAGGAGAAACATTTTTAAATGCAGTTATGTCTTATTTATGAAAACAACTAATCTTTACTAAAATTGTGCATTCCAGTTTTTCTAAATTAAATTCTTTTAATTCAGTTTAGTTATTTAGAATATGTGGGAATTTTTTATTTACCACTGTAATAAAAAATATTAATTTTTTAATTGTATTACTGTATATAAATTTTAATGGACCTTTATGTTATATCAGTGTTAATTGTTCTTTATATTAATGAAAATGTAAAAAAAACTTTCCAAAAATGTGTATATTAATGTCAAGGTAAGGATAAAATATGAATATGCTTGTCATTTGTGTGTGTTTTAAAAATATGTTTTCTGTTATTTATGTAGGTACGAAAATATCTGCTACTTTTGGATAGTCGTAAAGATCACGTAAAATTTTGGAGGCCTCAGTTTTTACTTTTAGTTGCAAATCCTCGATCATGTTTGCCACTTATATTATTTGCTAATGATTTAAAAAAGAGTGGCTTATATGTGATTGGACATGTGAAGATTGGAGCAATCAGTGATAACCTGTTATCAGATCCTGTGGCTGAAGAATATCCATTATGGTTGACACTTCTGGATAAATTAAAGGTAAAAATTTAAGTCTACTTTTGTAATACTGTAGAAGTCCAGAAATCCGCTATGCTTGGGACCAGAGGTTGTGCGTATTTTAGGATTTTGCGGATTTCAGGACAGAAAAGCCAAATCGTAATATTAGACTAAAAGTGCAAAATAAATAAGGCATATATAAATTTTTTTTTTTTTTTTTTTTTTTTTTTTTTACTTGTTTCAAACATTTTTCTGGTAGAGGTTTGTTTTAAAACTTTAGGTGCTCCAGAGTAAGCTTTTTTTTTTGTAAATTTTATAGGGTCATAATCTCATGGTCTGTGACACAGCTTTGTTGTTGAAATATTTTAGGTGTTTTTCATCATGTTCCAAACCCTTATTGGAAGATATTTTCTCACTCATATCAAATTCATTATGTGTCGGTGTCAGAATCGTTTTCTTGCTGTGACGAGTTCAAAACAGAGCCAATGATTTCATCATCAATTATCTGAAATGCCAGTGTTGGCTCATCTGAACACATCATCCATACTAAAAACTTCGTCTGGGCTAAGATTTTTTTTCTGCCACTAACACGGAATTATTATTATTCAGTAATTATGATGTCATTATTGGATAAATATTTTTTCTTCGGTATTTCATTCTCCATTCTGCGGTTTCTGGAACCTATAAATTCAATGTTTATATTTTGAGAGACAATGCGGATTTCAGGTTGGCGGATTTTCGGTACTTGACTATACTTATATTTTTTAACTTGTGGACATTTGTGAATTCAAAATACCAGATAATCGCATAAGAGCTTTTTTATAATAGTTTATGCAGTTTTACAATTAATTCCTTTAAAAGGTATTCTATAATTTTTACTAATAATTTTCATATATGTTATAGCATCACACTATATAATGTTTAAATATATCATGGGTTAATTTTAGTTCTAAATGTTAGGGATCAGAGCTACTGAACTTTCTGTTTGGATTCCCTTCCCCCTACAGGTAGCATCACAATCTGCTGATATGTCAGAAAAGTATAAGATTATAATCTAATAATGTGGTAGATGGATAATTTGCAATTGCCTAAAAAGCGTTCTCTGACCGCTAATAACTTATGCATTGATTAGCCTTGGTAAAAGTGCCAGAATATTGGTTACAGCAAAATGAGAGGCGTTTTCTGTGTTAGAATGAGTGCTTTCATAGATAATTTCATGAAGGAATTGGCTCTCATATTTGGATCACAAGTGCCACGGGATAGAAAACAGAGACTCGGCATGGTATTCAAGTATTGAAAGTCATTTGTAACATTTCTTTTACTTGAATTCTTTGTTTTATATAATAATTTATTGACAAAAAGTGGAAAAGAAAATAATTGTATGGGCTTGAGTATGGTTTTGATTCAGAAAAATCAAAGTTTTACTCCTGAAATTTGGCAAAATGCAAAGGGGTTGAATGAAATCATTCATCGTTTAACATATGGTGGTGTAGCTATTCATACACATTACAATTTTCCAAATAGCATTGGAGAAAATTCTGTTTCTAATCACTGTTTTAAACTGTTAAAGCATTTTACAAATGAGATATGTCTATTTATTCATTCCTTTAATGCCTTGAGGTTGTTGTCATGGATTATATAGTAGTTAGCAAAAGCTGAATTGTAGCCTCCAAGGATGTAGATTTGACTTTTTCCTAAAGCTTCGATATGTATTTGCTGGCCTTGCTCCCTGTTCATGGGTGTAATGTCTGTCAGCTCTTTTTTATGCATCTTGGGTAATACTCTCAGTTATGATACAATTAAATGGCTGATAGATTTGGCCATCCCAATGAATATTTCAGAAGCAAGTGTCTGGCCATTTGAAAAAAAAAATACCTTTTTACAAGGTTGCCACCCTACCTGGAAAACCAGAAAAAGTCAGGGAATTCGAAAATTGACCGAAAAATTCAGGGAAAAGTCAGGGAATTTAAATATTTTAGTCAGAATCTGGGAAAGTCAAAGAATTTCATACAGCGATCTCCAAAAAGCTAGTTTTGCGTCGACGTTGGAAGCGATCTTGGCATGCATGAACGTCACTCGGGCAGCTGGCAAAGAGCCAGTTTTTGCAGCTTCAGTCAGATTGTCTTTTAGAAAGGCAAAACAAGTTTCCAGTAACCTCGAGAATCGAGAGACTAGCATGTGCATGTGCAGTGCATATAGAACTAAAGGAAATACATATTCTTATATGAAACAAAATGGGTTTAATCCTAGTATATGGTACTATGGAGGTTAGAATAGCCTCCATGTGTTCTATTCTAACCTCCATGTACGAGCAGTAAACTGGTTGTTGTGTCGTGAATTCTGTGTCGTAAAATTTAAGTGTTTTTTATCATTTAAGAAATCAATTATTTAAGTATTTTATTTGTATTTGTATTTGATTTTTAAATCTGAAAATGTGAACACCGTAATGAATCTATATATATTTGTAAAGAGTGTATTTAAAGTCTTTAGGCAATTATGTTTCCTTCAACGGTTCAATTTTCTAACACAGAAAAGGAAGTGTCTTTTAGCGGAAGTAACATCTGTGGGAATAGCCTTTTAAGATGACAGTTGGAACTGAGGGCAGTATATCGTTATTTCCCTGGTCTTTGTTACGAAACAGTTAAAATGGCAATCGTAATTGGCCTCCTGCTATTCACTTACGTTTCATCTTTGTGCATGTTTCCATGCTTATAGCTTTGGAAGAAAGGGAAAGGTTGTAAATGGGATCTTGAAGGAGCAGTTTTTGTTGTATCTCCCTAGATTTTTCGCTTGTTAGCAGGGGGGTCGAATTTTAGTTTCAAGTTTTCGCAGGTGCTACTGTAGACAATGACTTTATTTACATTCGTTTGTGGGTTTGAATTTGTCCTGTTAAATTATGGTGAAAAGTCCCAGATTGACAAGGATTTAATTTTATGTGTAACTTTTGGACCAGTAATGTTTAATGGGAGGAGAAACCGAGTTTTCCTCGGTTGTTGCACGAGTTTTGCAGTTTAGAGTATCGAGAGAGTTTTTTAGTTTGGATACAGAGAAGAGAATTAGCATAGAGGGCTTTTGGCCCTGCGGCCGAGCTTTTATCCTTGCGGTTGTCTCGAGCTTGCGATGCGGCGTGATAGACCTATTCAAGTCGAAGATGTGAATAATGGAGAATTTTTCCAGAAAGTTATGCGAGAAGTAGAACTCGGAGCGAACTCTTCCGAATTTCCGACTCTTTGAAGGAGTTTTCCTGTAAAACGGAAGTGAAATGGCTCGTACCAAACAGAAGCTTTCCGTTCGTCAGAAGAAAAAAATTTCAACATTCTGTCGTTGGTGGTTTCTCCTTCAACTTTAATACTTCAGAATTTTTTTATTGCCGAGCTTCTTCATTGGAGTTCTACAAGAGGTCATTTTTCTTGAACTTTATTTTGGAGCTGATTACCTAGGACCAGTTCAATGGCGGAATTCATCTGCAGCCTATAGCTTCCTATGATCTCCTATAGCTTCTTATGATGCCTATAACTTCGCCTATAGCTTCTTATGATGATGGATTCCGGTAGTTCAGTTGTGAGTTATATTATATTTTCTTTGGTAGTTGTCTTGATTAAATCTTGCGTAACAGGTAAAAAAATGCATTTGATAATAGATAAAAATTATGTGTCTTAGAAGAATTTAAAATTTATTGTCAAAAATAAGAAATTTATGTTAATTGTAATTTCTATATTAGTTTGTGTGAAATCCAGTTTAAATGATTCATTTAATGTTCCAGTTATTCTAAGTAATCGTTATTATGTTAAATTGCAAAATTTTATCTTGATAAATGACTCTTGGGGAAATTTAATGTAGAATATTAATTGCATTTGTATGTAAGGGTAGTCTGGCCAGCTCTCCCATAAATTTATCCTAGATATTAATAAATGAGTTTGATTTTTTGTTATTACTTGCATTTGTTTTTTTGTGTATGTAGCTGGTCTGTTCAGTCACTCCATTTGTTTGAGCCGGGAGGCTTTAAAGAAACATGGAGATTTTGTCAGGTTTATTGGAAAATGTTTATGCATTTTAAGGTATTCACAACGCGCTCTGTTTTTAACAAATATGCACTAACCACATTTTATTGAATATTTAAATGTTTGTTTTGGTGCCAGGATAGTTGGAACTAGTGTTTGATTTTTCGTAGTGGAACTGATTGATTGGTGTGTGAATTTTTCTTCTCTGGTGCTTACGAGGTTTTGCTATTTTATGAATCTGAACTTGTGCTCTTGAGTGAATACGTAAATTAAGTGAATTTTTAGAAATGTTTTAGTTGAGATAGTATCTTATTGTACCGAGTACCAGAGAAGATTTATTCTTTTTTGCATTTTCAGGTTAAGATTTATTAAAATGGCTTTGCTTTGTTTTGTGTCAGTTAATTGATTTAAGAAAAAGTTATATTTAATATTATTTGAGATTGTCCAGTCACTCAGTTCCACCCTTAAGCTTAGAAGTATTTTAATAAGTTTTATTTTAGTTTGTCACGGCATAAAGTGAGGTTGAGTATAAATTTAAATTTAAAAATTAATAGTAACACTGCAAGTTTATGTTCATTTTGGTGTTGGCGGTATTTTTCAAAATCGTGCCAAGGCCGAGTGTATAATAGGATTTTACCGCAAAATCTTTAAATTTTTTTTTCTTTTTAATAAATGCCTTGTTTGTCATTTTGCAGTAATATAAAAAAATTTAAAGTCAATTCCTACTTAGGTCAACAAAGAAAAATTTAAGAAATACAAAAAAAAATTTTTTTTAATTAAAAATTTTAATATGTGAAATAAATGTATTAACATCAAGTGTCAACCACTACAAATTTTAAAAAAAATGTATTTGAACTTGAGTGGATGAATAAAAAGTATTTTATTAACGATTGAAAATTAGTTAAGCAAAATATTTTTTTAAATTCCTACTTAGGTCAACAAACAAAAATTTAAAAAAGAAAAAAATTAAACTAGAAATTTTTAATATGTGAAAACACTGTATTAACATCAAGTGTCATACACTACAAATTTTAAAATTATGTATTTGAACTTCAGTGGATGAATAAGAAGTATTTTGTTAATGCTTGAAAATTTGAACAATATATAGGGAGGAGTGTGAGCTAATAGTAGGAATTTAAAAAATGGTAATCAGTCATCTAGGCTAACTACACTGGTGGCCACCCAAACTGCAACACCAAGAAAGACAAGAGATATTACAACAAAATTTATTTAGTAGATAACATGTTGACCAAGTATCAAATGATTAAATTTATAGACTTCTGTGAAGTGTGGTTCCTTGCAGAATCAGTAGCCAGAGTAGCCGGGTACAGCAGACCAAGCAGCTTCCACACGTTACCAAAGTCGATCTGGTGTGGCAACTTGGGATGTAATCTGGGTCAATAGTTCAGCAACTATGGACCACGTGTCTTCTATTGGCAAAAGATCCAGAGAGCGAGCTGGCCAGGGAAGCAATTCAATCTGGTGATTGACGAAGAACCCTTGGACAATGTGTGTCGCATATGGTCGCCCATTATCCTGTTGAAATATGGCTGTGGCAAGCCCTGAAAGTAAGGAATGACAACTGGCTCCAACACCTCGGAGATGTAGCGCTGGCTTTTTAAAGTACCGGCAGTGCGTATTAGAGGAGTGCGAGAGTGATACCCAATACCGCCCCATACCATAATACCCGGTGCAGGACCAGTGTGGTGGTGCATAACGCAGCTGTTCAGCATCCTATCTCCATGGTGTCTCCAGACTTTAATCCGACCGTGGTGTTGCAAACAGAAGTGTAACTCGTCAGTAAAGACAGTTTCATTTCATTCTGCCATCCACATCCTTCTTTCATCACACCATTAGCGGCAGAGACGTCTGTGGTTCTGCGTCAGAGGTTGCCGAAGCAAGGGACGTCTTATGGACAGACTACTCTGCTGTAAACGGCGTCGAATGGTACGCGCAGACACTGGATGATGTATTACAGACTGCATGTGCTGTGCTATGGTTTGTGATGTGACTGAGCGATCCGTCACTGCCATGCGCACAATGTTCCTGCCATCACGTGAAGTGGTGCACTGAGGTGAATGCGATCGAACACGTCAGTCCGCCATACCCTCCTGCATCTGGTGGTCACATATCCGCATTACAGTTGTTTGGTTTCGTCCAACACAATTACCAATTTCCCTGAAAGATAATCCACACTCTCGGTAGGCCACTGTGTCAAACTCGCATACTTGATCAAACGATGATCGCTGTTTACTACGAAGCATAATTGATT
>KK112803.1:165030-180846 GCA_000611955.2 Stegodyphus mimosarum | reverse complement strand
AAAAATCCACAAGAAAAACACAATTGCCGAACTTTGAAGTGGTGCCACAGGCGCACGTGATGTGTGTCTGTGCTGAAATTCTAATCATTTGCATATCTCACCTCCGCTAATGCATGTTGTAATGTTATTTGCATGCTTCCTTCAGGGTGTTGTACTTACGGTGGCCAGCAGTGTATTTAATATAACTATATTCTCCAAAATATTGTTGATTATTGTAATTCAGTTTTTAATTATTTTAATGTTATTCATATCATTTAATGTTGCTTCTTCCCCCTAAATTTATTTATTGTTAGTAACTAATACTTTAAAATTTCAGGAAATTTTCTCTGGCATAATCCTGAAATTAATTCTGGCTGTATGATGACATAACATCACGAAATTTAATGCAGATAATTTTTTGCTTATGTATGCTGCTAAATAAGTATAAAATACTTAAATTTATTTTTAAATATCATTAAATAGATTTCTTACTTTTGTTTAGCTGCAAAATATTTGTAAAAAAAAGACATTTTTAAATCCGCATTGGGCACAGTCTAATCTCAATCTTCAGTGGAGTAAATAACTCCTATTATAGTGATGAAAGTAATGCTTTGGGGATTTTGGGGATTATGTAAAAAGTCATATGTAATTGGCAAATTGTGTTTTCAAGAGGTACCATAATTATTTTACCTCTTAGCACAGCCGAAGTGCATTACACAGATAGAGTGGAATTTTCTTAAAACACACCTAGAAAACCTAGAAAAGTCAGGGAATTTCATTCTTCTGTTTGAGTGGCAACTTTGTTTTTAATACTTTTTTAACTAATCTCACCACTTTGATACCTTTTTAACTACTCTGATCTTTTCTTTATTTATTATATATTATTATTTTAATAAAATAACCTACCATTTTTTTAATTTCTACACATTAGCTGTTTAATCTTTTTACAAATTTAAATGTTTTAAATCATTTTATCATTATTATTATTATTTTAGATCAAAGCTTTTGTGGAAGTAACATTATCTCCAACAGTGAGAGAAGGTTTTCATCACTTAGCAAGAATTTCAGGCCTTGGAGCCATGAAGCCAAATACTGTTCTTTTAGGCTTCTATGATGAAGTTGAACCTGAAGATTTCTTTGAGAAAGATTCTGCATTCAGTGATATCCAAAGGGTTATCTTGAAGGATCAAGTTTTCTTGGAACTTCGGGAAAAGTCTAATGGGCGATCACTTTCAGCAGAGGAATATGTAAAGATAATATGGGATGGTATATTCTGTCTCCAAAAGAATGTATGTCTTGCTCGACATTTTCATAAACTGGATAAAAAAGGTTTAATGATGAAAGGAAAGCGAAAATATCTGGATCTTTGGCCCATCAACTTTTTTAATCCAAAGGCAGCAACTTGCATTGATAATTGCTGGCAGTTCATTATGCAGCTTGCTTGTATTTTGAATATGGTTGGTGGGTGGAAGTCTTGCACAGTAATTAGAGTTTTCATGTGTGTAAGTGCACATTCAGAAAATTCTTTATACAACCAACAGCAATGGGAAAATATGTTACGTCTGCTAAGAGTCAATGCTAGTATAAGTATTATTTTATGGGATCATGTAACAGCATTATTGGACTCAGTTGATGATTCTGATATAGGTCAAGTGAATATGGGGTATATTTCAGGCGTGAATACTATGATAAAACAGCACAGTCAACAGACATCAGTTATTTTTATTTATCTTCCTCCACCACCGCAAACTCCTAATGATCAGTTGCAGTATTTACAGCAATTAGATGCATTAACTCTGAATTTACCTCCAACCCTGCTAGTCCATGGAATAAATCCAGTAACATCTACAGCTTTGTGAGCTTGTAATCAATTATGCCTATTATTTTTTTTGTAGTATATTTATATATTGTGTTACTAAATATATAGAAATAGAGTATAAAAAATTTGCATCCTACAGATTTTGTAGGCTGATCACTTGTTTCTGTCGTCTCACCTGTTTAGTAAAACTAAAAACTAAATGACTTTGGCAAATTATTGAATGAAAATATTTTTTTAAGTTATTGTCTGTTTTAGGAAGTATTTATTCTTTTGTAATTGTTTATTCTTTTCATTCCTATAATTTATTTTTGTAGCATAGAAATACAGTTTCTAAATTATATTTCAGCTGAAATGCTTTCAAATTTTACCAAAATTGTTTCCCTTACCTCCTTTGACTTTTCTTGAACTTGTTTTATAAATTATATTTTCCATTAGTAATTATATGTGACCTGTATTATCTGTTAAATTATTATTCCATTTGTGATGACAAAAAGAGTAGCGTATGCTTTGATTTTGAAACTATATATTTGTATATTTTTTGCTTAATTTATTTTGTAAAATATTTCTTCCTTTGAGACTTAATGTACTATTTTTGAATATAGTATGCACTACGCTTGTCTTAGCTTGAACTTTTTTCATATATTAAGACATTATGTAATATTTTACATATTAGGAAATAAGAATAATAAATTGAGTGTATTTGTAGTATTCATTTTAAGCTACAAATATTTAAAATAAGGAAAAGGAAACCTCATCTCACTTTAGTTGTACCTATTTCTGACCATTTCAAGAACAGGTATTTCCAAAATCATAAAAGTAAATTATTCTGGAAACACCTTGAATCAGATATGTATGGGAAAATATGCATCTAAAATATTCGTAACGTAGAATTTGAATCACTGAATATATTTGAAATTAATTATTTGAATTTGAATTTCATCAAAAAAGTATATTAACTTTGTATTCGATATTATCATTCCATGTATACATAAAAATTGTTTATTATATTTAATAAAATTTACATTGAAATTTCAAAATATGATTTTTCTATTTCTTATTTTTGATCTGTTAAAGGTTAACAATATAACGTGTAACTGTTTCTTGTAAAATTATTTTGTTTGTGTTTTATATATAAGAGTTGCAATGGAAGTGAAAATGTGTTAAGCAACCCAACCAACAACTCTATATTATGGCTATGAAATGTGCACTTTGAGATCTTCAAAAGGGAAAAATTCTGATTTATCCATCTTAAATGTTGTAATATTTATTAGGAGAGTTTATTAATTGCTTTACTATAAATGTTTGCTTGATGAATTTAATTTTTTTAATATTTGTTCTATGTATGCAAATTACTTCAGAAGAAGTTGATTTCAAAAAGATAATGTTGTCTTTTTGTACATATGTGCTTATTTATACAGACTTTAAAAATGTAGCATCAAGGAATTCAGTAATTGCTACAGAACTCTTATTATATCAAAACATTTTTAAGTACAAAGTCAAGGCAAGCAAACATTTTTTTTTTTTTTTTGCATGCAAATTCTAAAAGTTGGTATACATAGATGATATACAATTGTTCCTAATTTACCATTAATATTTTAAAAAATTTGATAGTTGATTAAGTAATAAAATTATATTCAAGTAGTTAATTGACCAATTATGTTAGCTGATGAAATTTCCTAAAATTAATTAGTGTTATTGTTTTAATGAAGGAACAAACAAAAGATAAATATCAATACATTAAGAAAATTTACTTTTTTATTTTTAAAATCATTCATTATCTTTTATATAAAAAATAACATATAATTATAAATTATGATAAATAGATATAAAAGTAATATATTATAATTATATCAATATTCAAATTAAGTGAATTAAATCTTGAATATAAAGTAAAATCATATGTTTATTTTAAATAACTCAGCAAATTTAAGTCAACTGAAAGTTTCAGCATAGTGTAAAAAATTTAATTCATATGAAATAGAATTTACATTTGAAATTGTTTAAAAGACTAAAAATCTATGTTTATACTATAGAAAATGACTGTTAACTTAAAATACAATAAAACAAAAAAGTCCGCAAATTTGTTACAGTTTATGTAAGTGTGTGATTGATAAAGGTTGTGTTGGGTCATAACAATAACATATTAACTAAAATTCAATTTCAAACTGTGTTGACTTTGACACACACATATACAATGACTAGTTATTACTTGATATTAATAAGAGAATAAATATTTATTTACCTTGCTTATTCTTGTAACAAATTTACTTTTATTTGTGTACTATATCTCTTCGTGTATTTTAATTTTGTAAATAATGCTCTATTGCATTTATAATAATAAATTCTGTGATAATTTTTATATATTTTAATTCAGCAGCAGCTTTCAGTATTAGGAAATACTAATTTATGTGTTATCAATATAATTCTGAGACTTTCAAATATTTCCTTACTTTTTTTTTATATATATACTAGTCATTTTATGTACTGTGAATATTATGCTTTTTGCAAAGTAAACTTTTACTTTCAAAACATTACTAAATCTGTGCTCCAATTGCATATTAGATTTATGTGTGTAATAAAATACCATATTCTCATGTGTATAAGGCTGCACCATTAATTTTTACCTTTAGTTTTGAAAAAATGTATTTCTCGAGGTTAAGTTAAGGATAACTTGTCTGCCATCTACAATTGTTCTTTTATTTTGAGAGTGTGAAAGCTACTAAAATAGAAAGTGCTCACCTGAGACAAAAATTTTATTATTTGTCAAACGAAACATATTTCTGTGTCTAGTACGTCTTATTCAATGTCAGTACCACTCAAGTTCTTGCTTGCATTATCTGTATTGCTGCTGGTGGTACCAGTGTCCCACAGCATGTCATTCCCAGAGTCATCTAGAGCATAAGATATTCCACACTTCAGAAATTATTTAATTATTGTTTTAAGCTTGATGCTTTCCCAGGCTGCCAGAATCTATTCAGACACACACTGCATGCTCAGATGTTTGATTTTCCTTCTGGTTTAGGATCATAGTTTCCTATGCTTATCCAATTATTAATAAATCTCCAGAATAAACTTTTAAAGTAGCGATTAACAGTAATATCAAGAGGGTGGAGCATAGAAAGGCCTTCAGAAACCACAGCTACATAGTTTATAACTCATTTAATTTCTTCTTCACTTAAAGATTTAGTGGCATCAGAAGCTGTCTCAAGCTAACAAGCTGTTAGGTTTCTGCAAACCACCAGATCTTTTATTCTGAACTGTTTCTACCCAGTCCAATATGAGATTCTCTTGCATCCAACTCTTTTCTTATGCACGCATAAGAATATGTGGAAATTCTTATATTCTTTAATATGTCTTAAGGGTGTAGTCTTTCAGTTTAATGCAATGTACAGTGGCAGTTTTTGTTAGCCATAACAGCCAACATAATCATACATTACTACTTCTCACCACATGCAGTCAGGTGCTACAGACATAGGTGTGTCCCAGTAAATGTGTGTTTGATCTGTGTTACCAATTTCAGACAACATATATTCATTAACTTGAATAATTGCTTCTGAATAATGTATCTCTGAAGTTTTAAAATTTTGTCATCAAAGTCTGCCAGAAAACATTGCAACTGTTATCCTATGACTTAGTAACAAACCATTCCTATGTATGAAATATGTACACCGTCCTGTACTTGGTCAAAAATTACAGCTTATATGTCCATCCAGCAAGCTTCTTCACAAGCTTGAAAGCTTGTCATAGTAATCGTTACAGCATAACTAGATTTTATTTTCTCATTCACATATGATAAAACATTATCTTCCGACTGCGGCCACTTAGTTGCTTTTCCACGAAATGCTTTTCTTTTCCCACTTGTTCCCTGAAGTTTATTCTTCTGCTTTTTCTATCACAACATGTTTAATTCATCCATGTTAAAGTTACGTACTGCAGTTCGTTTATCAATTTCCTTAGAGAATCCGATAACTTTCAATTTAAAAAATGCATCATAGCTAAAACATTTGTCTGATATATTCCTTCAGACTACCTATAACAGCAATTAAACTTGTGAAATTGTATGTAATATTCACCCAACAACAATGGATTTTATATTGTCTTTAAATATGTACTGCTGTGTTGCTTACGTGCTTGTATATACCTGTTTCTAATCATTCACGTATATAAACCACACTTTAGATTTTCTTTTGAAAAAGAACAGCTTATACACATAAGAATATGGTAACATACAGTAAACGCTTGATATCTTAAAGTTCATGAGATCATAAAAATAATCTGGTGTATTAAAATTAAAGTTTTTTAAAGATTTCACTTGTGTTTTTTTAAGATGTAAACAAAAAGTATGAAGAATTTATTTAAGGAAGTGTTGTTATTTGTTATTAAAAGTTGCCTGTTAATAGCAAAAGTTTTAAAGTATCTTACCTGTTATAGCCAAAAAAATTCTTACCGAAGGTAAAATATACTTATTAATGAAGTTAATGAATGAAACACTTCAGCTGATACATAGTTTTGTAATTTTGAGTATGACATTGGTAACCAAACAATGTATTGCTGGGTTAACACATTTTTTTAATTTTAATTTGTGGATAATTTGAAGTATTTTGTCATTACATGTTACATTATTGGCAAACACATAAGGAAGCCTCACTAGTGGCTTAGACCACTGAATGATGGAATTTCGATCTCATGTGAACAGGCTAACTGCATAGATAGTTTTTGTAGTTTTCTCCATTTATATGAGCCAGTTCCTTATAGAGAATCTTCCACAAGGACACCTTTCTCCTTGGGCTTAGGCAGATATCTCTCATGTGTTTTGCCATATTTGAATAAATTAACTAAAAACGTGAGGAAACTTTCATGAATCTCATCAAACATCTTTACTATCATATGTGAGCCAGTATTTTGTTCCTAAAAATTTCCTTGGAAAATGCCAAGTTTCCTTTTCATGTTCAGTTTAATTTCAAAGTAGTCAAGAAGTAATAGTAATTTTTTGTTATATGCAATTTACACACGTTTCTTAGAAACTCTTTATTTGTGTAGTGGAGTAGGGCCTTATGTTGATAATTATCTTATTTTTTAAGTAATGTAACTATAAAGTTACTGTCAGTTATCGTACATTAAAAAATGCAAATATGTGTGTTATGGGCACAGTTAGTTGATCAAGACCAAAGGGGTTCTCCTTTTTCCTCCTTTCTTTCTGCAAATTGAAAGCATGGATGAATTTTTTGCCATCTCCAGGAAAAAGTGAGTGTTCATTGTTTAGCACTGATTATATCGCAATTTATTATCACATTTTAATTAAAGGAAAAGTTTACATTTCAAAGTACTCTGCTTGTGAATTATATTTACACTAATGTCTAATAGTGTTTTTACCTGAAAGGCGTACCATGAAGTTTTTGATTAATTTTATGAGTTTGATTTGTTTTGTTAACTCTACTTGTACTGCATTTTAATTGACCCAACTTCCTTTAATCTTTAATTAATATTATTTATGTATAATTTAATTTCATTTAATGTTTGTTTAACTTTATCCACAAGTTCAAAATGCATATGCAATTTTAGAGTTAGATTTATTCGCTGCTTGTTATATTTCACTCCATTGTGAGTGTCACATGTTTGCTTGTTTGATTCGTTAGAGAATTGAGCTTACTAGTCTGGTATAAAACATGCTTTTCTATTCTAAAAGTTGCTTTCATTTTGTAGTAGTATGTGTTGATTAAAAACAAATTTTAATCTTATCTATTAAAATAAAAACTGAATGCTTCTGGAAGCCGAAGTTACTTAGAAAAGTAAAATTTAAGACCATAAATATTTCCAGTTAACCATTTCTTAAAAAAAAAAAAATCAGGACTTCATGAAAATTCTAACATAAGTAAAAATCGAAGTCGTATCAATTTAAAGTATTGAGAGTTTACTGTATGAGTGCAAAAAAAAAAGCAAGATATGGATGTAAGAACCCTGTATATGTACTCTGTGAATAAAAGTTAGCATAAAAATTGGTATAATTTGTTTTCAAAAATGTGCATGAATAATTTTTATATTATGGTATGCAAAAGTGAAAGATTGAAGCCAATATAGTATTTTTTTTAGACTGTATATCTTTAGTGTTTGATCTTGTGCTGTATTCTTGTATTACCTTTTTTCTTTGTTCTCTATAGTAGATGGTACTGTGTATATTCTATATATATGTGGTTCTATTTATATTGATATATTTTAGAAAAGAGAAGAATATCTATATGATGATTTATTTCTGAAACTTTTGGGAGGGGAAGAGAGAGGAAGCAATATTATGTCAATTTAAAACTTTTATTTACCATGATATGGCATTTGCATCTTACATTATTCAATATATTTTAAAGCATGTCTTACTTTTCATTATTAGCATAATAGCATGTTGATACTGATTATCTAAAGTTTTGCATAGAAGATTAAAATTTTAAGTAAGGTTTTGTGTCCAATTATTGTTTCAAAATATATTTAAAAAAGAGAAAAGATTTCTTTGTTCAAACTATATCTGTTAAATGTATTGTGTATTAATTTTGATTTCTGACTTTTCTGTTCATTCTGAATATCAGACTCACAACTACTTTAAATTTTATTCATTTACATAATGATTTACTTCCCTGATGAGGAAAATATAGATTCTTTAAATAAGCATTTAGTACCTGAGATTCCACTTTCCTGAGCATGTGCTTATTTATCCTCCTCCCATTATCCTGTTTATTTAGTTTCTGTTGCTGTTTAACTTCTTTGATTTTTGCAGTTATTTTTTTATATTTATTTCTATTATGTGTCAATTTATTACATTCTCCCCCTCCCCTCTTTGATGTTAAAAATATGAAGATAATGTGAATCATTTTATTACTAGTAGCAAGTATTTTTTTAGTATCCTTAAAAATATTCTTATGAAGCAAATTAATTATTCAATTTATCTGTGTTATTGCAATTTTAATGGTTAATCTTTTTAAATAACTCTTTGAATATTCACTTATGTATACATTTTAGTTTCTTGCTATTTGAGTGTCTGTATATTGCAAAAATTACTTCATGAGTCTGATTACCTTTCAAAGTTTTTTTTTTTTTTATAATATAGTATCTAAGATTAAATCTTATTAATGAAAATGCTTAATATAAAAATATAAAAGCAGGGGAACATGTAAGCATTGTTGCTACATCTAAAAGAAATAGAGTGAAATGTTGAGTAAATCAAAACCGTATCAATGTAAAATTGATTATTATATTCTTGAATAGTTTAAATAAAAGCAGTGTAGTTCAAAATTGACACTTGCGTATTAGCACAACCACCTTAGTAACAGTCAGCAAATTTTCAGAATGCATTAAAATCTGGCAGCCATGCCTATAATCATATGCATCTTCAAGCAAACACTCATAAAAATTCTTCTCTTTTAACAAGTAACATGGGCATTTTTATGTATGCACATGTGAAATATTTTTTGTTATAAACTCAGTTTTAGAATATGTGCTTCTGGAGTTTGACTGTAATGGAATAAATTGTGGTAAAATCTCTGCTAGAATGCTCAATATTTTGCTGTGGAATCGTTAAAGAGAGCAATTGCATTCATTCTGTTCTTAAAGTGATCACTGTGAAATTTTCGTTAAAACAGGAGAAGCAAAAACCCGCTTGTAAGTATATTTATTGATAATTTTCAGAATAAATATGTATATGTGCAATAAATCTTTTTTTTTTTTCAATAACATTTCATCTGTAAAAAATCAGCAAACAATGCCAAAGTAATGTCACTAATCCATAAATAGCTCAAAAACTAATTTTTCTCTTTTCTCTGATATTGGATTATTTAGCTTTTGTGTAGAATTTAGTTAATATCTTCCACCCACTGGAACTTGTAAGAATTACTTTGTTGTATCATTTTATTCCAATTATCTTATATATAATAATAAGTGATACAAACTTACTGTCCAAATAAAAAATGTGTAGAAGTTTTAGTTAAAATTTTATCCTGCTAATGAAGAATGTTAGATAAACTGTGCACTCCTCTCCCCTCTCTTTTAGCATTTTTCTTGCTTTTTAGATATGTATGTATATTTTTAAACTTTTCTTGGAAGATGTGTTAATCTTTAGAGTGGGGCTTCCAGCAGATTTTTCCTACACATTGTATGTAGGAATATATTGTGATAGGATTGAATTGAATTGAGAATTTGTAAAGTTTGGTGGTATTAAATAATGTGCAATCACTGTTTTAGAAATAGCTTTAACTTCTGGTATTGGATAATGTTGGAGTAAGTATCATTTGCATGTGATTTTATATACAGTTAATAATATTAAATTCTCAATAAATTTATATAAAACAAACTTTGTTTGTATTTTTGTTATGTCAAAAAGATTTTTTTTTTTTTTTTTTTTTTTTTTTTTTTTTAATTTTTTTTTTTTTTTTTTTTTTTTTTTTTTTTGATAAATACTCAAATTCAGTTTAAACCACAGTTCATCCAAATGGGTTGCATAACACTGATGACATAACTAATACAGAACTTAAAATTTCGAAAACTGAAATTAGCTTCAACTCTCTTGCAGTCAAGATGCTACTTCACTCCCTTTGTTTAGTTGTACTGCTAATTAAGCCATTATCTAAAGTGTGGATACGCTGTATTATGTATAATTTCTAGATGCTGACATACAAATGAACTTTTAATTTATGTGACCTTCCTTTATTTTAATGTAGGTGAATGTTAAAACTTAAATACATGTATTTTTTGTAAAAATACTCTGAAAAATGTAAGCTATTGTATCAAAAACTACAAAACATACAAAAAACCACTTATATAAATATTGATTATGAGGATTTAAAAAAAAAAATTCTACTCATTTACTGATTAAATTTTGACTTAAATATTTTTAAGTGATTTGTAAGTCATTCAAGTTTATTTTAATAAATTTTATGGAAATAAATTCATTTAAAATTTAACTTTGCTTCTTTGTAGTTGCCATCATATATTATGATTACTGATAGCCAAGTCTAGGATTACAAGTCTATAATTTCAGTGTCTTTTTAATATTTTGTTTTGAAAAGTCTCTTCATATGATAATCATATTCCATTTCTTACTAAACAGGTAAAAAAAAACTGTGAAGTTAAATTATTAAATTAATAAATATACATTCATAGGTGCATATATTACAATATCTTAAGTGGTTCTTTGAAGAAGCAAAGCAGCAGTTGTAAGGCCTAAATATCAAAGATCTAGAATGCTGATCCTATTTCACCAAATAGTAATATGAACTTTATACCAAATGTAGGAGGTTGCATTTCATCATACATCTCAATTAAATTCTAAAATCCTTATTTTTTATGATATGCATGTGCGTCCATTATTTTTACATAATGAAATTGTTTTTTAAATTTCACACTTTGAAGTCATGTAGTCTCTCATAGTGTGAAATGGCTGAATGTTATTTTGAAATTAAGGGGAAAATTAATCTTATATTGATGTTAATTTTTTAGAAAAATTTACTGAAGTCACTCACGCATTTAAAGTCTTGCCGCCCAGACGCTATAGTGGTTAGGGGAGCCAACTGCGATACCAAAGGGCCCGAGTTCGAATCCCGGAGAAGGCATGGATGTAAATTATCTATTCCCTCATAGGAGGTAACGGTGGTCGTCTATTAGGTGCCTCCACAATAGAATGGGCACCACTTCTGGCCTTAGGAGTGGCTAATGCTGAAAAAAGGAAGTGCCCGCCATTCGACCAAAAAAAAAATATCTAAATAAAGTCTTAAATGTAATAATAAATCTGGATAGAAAGAACCAGAATCAAACCTGAGTAAAGAAATAATGAAGCACAATGTATGAACTGATCTCCTTAGAATTGTTGAAAGAAGACAAACTTTTTCTTTTTTTCGAGCAGGAATGTTCTGAGAACAACATGGACAAAAAGATTTATAAATCTTTTATACATACACTATAACTGAAACTCGGAATAGCAATCATGAAATTTCGATGAATCAGTACCATACATAAAGTTCAATGAAATAAAAAATTGAGAATTTAATCAAAAAATCAGATTTTTCCCTGAACTGCGATTAAAGAATTTATACCTCATAATTTTACATTGATGGAGATGTTTTACTTCTCAAAAAAAGGAAATTCCAATTATTATAGTTCGTCCGGCTCACCCGCGACCATGAGCGCTAACACGCATGAGCAATTCGAAGCGAATTGTTCTCAAAATAGTGTGGAAGGGGTATGGGGATTTTTTTCTCTTCAGCGTATCTCTTCCCAGAGATGAGAAGACTTTCACATTGCAGCAAGTAATAACGCTCCTTTTGGACGAGTCTATGTGTTTTGGCAGAATGCCAGCCAGGGTTGCGTTGGAGACGGTCGAACTATAGTAAACAAGTAAATAATTTTGAATGAAAAATAGGTAATGCACTCATTTAAAAAGACAACAAAAATATATTTATTTCTCAACCACCTTTTTTTAATTATTATTATTTTTTACATTGGTTTATTGTTGAAAATTTTTCTCCCAAATTAAACAAATCAAAGATCATTCTCGTATGAATATACTCATTAAGAGTGCTGAAAGTAGGAATTTGTGAAACACATACTAACAAGGTATGCAGCAAACATACTTGTAAAATTTAACTGACTTTAGTTAACCTGCAGTATAAAAATTCATTTTTCAGACAAACATGAATGTGTTTAACTTAAATTTTGGATTTATCATCAAAGTATTTAACAGTAGAGAGGATTTTGATGACAAAATATGAAGATTTGTTGCTCGTGATCAGGTGCACAGCATGTTCTCTATTTATTATTACACGAATTTGCTCCTTGAACTCCTTCCTTAACACATGGCATGGAGGTAGCAATTACTGCTTTTTATTCTTAAACCAAATGTTATTATTCTGTACGATTATACTTTGTATAACTAACAGTTTAAAATTTGATAACTAAATTATAGTTTTTAAAGTAATCAAAATTACACATTAATACTTGATATATTGCCTTACAATTTGCTAGCATTAATTATCATAAAAGCTTCATCTTTGAAAAATTTTCCTGTAACAGGAATGAACATTAGAAGTTTACAAATAAATCGGATTTGAACGTTGAAAATGTGTTCATGGAAAACTGCAAAATTTGCAGCAAGTTTTTCAATTACGTATTTATTAATAGTGATCATAGTGTGTAAAATAAAGCAATAAAAGAGCTTATTTAAAAATGATTTTATTAAAAATATGTATAATATTATATAAAACAATCGAATACTTAAATAATAAATAAAATAATCAAATACTTAAATATTGATCAATGGAGAAAGATAAGTGAATTTTTTGGATAATTTATACAAATTTGCCGAGGCATATTTTCATAGTTCTTCAGCAAAATAATCTGAAATACTTTTTATGTATCCCGTATAACAAGACTGGATAAATTTTTTCCGTCTGCTAATAGAAATGTACTTTACCAAAGAAGGATCTTGAATGTCTTTCAATTGACTTTTCAAGGTTGTTAAAATTCCTCACCTTTGTAACAAGCATCATAATCACTAGTAAAGATTGCTACAAAATCCACTGGTAAAACTGTGGGAGTGAGCATAGCCTTTCCTCCAAGTGCTGCGCAGAAAAATTTGAATTTGATAAAACTTATGATATCCCAAGTAGTTTCGTACTCACATTCAGGTTCCTAGTACTTTAATCCCAGTCGCATGAGAGAGGAGAGTTGAGTCCCAAGAGAGAGGTTGTCGGATTTCCGGATCCCATGCTAGGCTCAAAGAGCACCACCCAAGAAGGTAAACCGCCTCGCAGTGTGATATCCTGGTGAACTTGCTTGAAGAAAGAGCTACGGGGAGATCGCAACTTCGGTTGATTTCTATGAGGTACCTTCTTTAACATATATATATATATATATATATATATATATACATTCTTTTTAACAGCCGGTCGCTTTATTTAACAAAAATTAGCCTTGCGCCACTACAAGAGCCCGAAGTAGTGAAGATTATGGAAGCACCTAGGTGGCCATCGTTGCCTTCTATGAAGGGACGAATTGTTACAACCGTGCCTTCTCCGGAATTCGAACCCGGGCCCATCGCTATGGCAGTCAGGGTTGACTCTTACTTCTCCTTCCATTTCCCCTTTTATTGAAGACTGGACAGTAAGTGATAACATTAAATTGACTGATCACCCAGCTATTACTTCTCCAAGTCAAAGATCCCTATGCAAATTAAGATTTAAAACGTTCTTTGGAAGAAAAGATAAATATCGTAGCTGTTTATCTCCTCATATTTCATCATAAATCAGTTCTTTTCAAGATTGTAGCTCAACTTCAGATTTGAATAACACTTACAATAAAATGGCTGCTTTTTGCATACAAGCTTGTAAAAGTGCTTTTAAAATGAGAAGGTTTTGTCCGCGTACAACCACTTCCTGGTGAAATGAAGAACGTACAGTTAAGCGATGGAAGTTACGGAAATAGCGCAAACGAGCACGAGCCACCTATGATGCTACAAATCGCGTTTCATTTTTTCAAGAGCATGAGAAATCTCAGGTTTTGTACAATAAAAAAGTTAGAGAAACCAAATTATTGTCTGATTTTGTACCAACACCCAACAGAAGTACGGCTCAGCTTTCCAAATTGCTGTGGATAAAGTTTTCCAGCCTTGTTCTCTTCCAATACAAATTCTTCCTTCGGCTACAAATTCATAGCAAGTGGTAGCACATGTCTTAAGATCACTTTTTCAAGAAGCTTATTAAATGCAGAAGAAGCTTATTAAATGCAGCGAGAGTTACGTTTTAAATTTAATAACTATGCTTCTTCTTTCCCTTTCCCAGAATTTCTACCTAATTATCTGGAATTGAACGCATTATTAATCACCTAAATTTAAAGAAAGCTCGCGGACCAGGCGGCCTAGATAATGTTTTTCGACTATTGTTCAATATTGCACTGGACTTGATCATCGTAGATGTCAAAACCTGCTGGCGAGTCCAATACATTCCGAGAGAATCGAAAAGAGCGCAAGTCATACTTTTCTTAAAACAGGACAAAAATTCACTTAGACCGCAATCCTACCGGCCAATTTGTTTAATACCAGCTTTAGGTAAGCTCTTGGAGAGGGTAATTTTAGGGCGCCTGCAATATTATTTACAGAAAAATAGTATACTACATCCATCACAATATGAATTTCAAAAAGGACGCTCTACAGAGCATGCAATCTACGACTGATTTCATCACTGCAATAGAATAAGAACGAGCATTTGCACTCGATTTTGATCAGCATCGATATACAAGAAGTCTTTAACTCCTTGTGGTGGCCGGACATAATCGATTCCCTGGTCACTATGGGGTGTCTAGTAGATATCATTGACCTCATTCGAAGTTATCTGCAAGATCCTCATATCCAAGTGACTTTAGATTCAGGACAACATGATTAAGTATTACAAAAAGGTTGTCCTCAGGGATCTTGTCTCTGTCCTGTTTTATGGACGATAGTAGCTGACTCTCTTTTGCGGCAGTTTGATGGAAAGTCATATTGTAAACTCATAGCTTTTGCAGATGGTTTTATGTTAATTGTTAAAGGTGAATCGAGTGTTTCTTCTGCAGCTCAAGGTTATCTGGAAATTATAGCAAACTGGACACGAAGGCACAAAGTAATTATTTCTGCCAGTAAAACTCAAGCAATGTTGATAGAGGCATCTAAACCCCTCAAACGCAAACCACCTTTAAAATTGCAAAGCATATCTATTACATTTGTCGACAGCTTGAGATACCTAGGTCTTATTATTAATTCCAGACTTTTTTGGATGACTCACTTGAAGGCGATCAGAATAAAAGTAATGTCACTGACAATTCACATGAAACGAACAACAAATAAGAATTGCGGAATCGCCATCGCGGATTTTAAAAATATGGTACTTAAAGGTTATAGAAAGAATAATCTTATATTGTTCAACAATATGGGCTCTTACGACACATGAAAAACAACTCTTAATTTCTATTCAGATCTTTTCTTCTAATGGTCAGTCGAAATTATAGAACAA
>KK112803.1:127135-164999 GCA_000611955.2 Stegodyphus mimosarum | reverse complement strand
TCCTTTGGACAGGAGAAAGGGAAGCGGTGCTGGCTCGGGTTTTGAGTCTTCGTCCTAAAGAATAAACTGGAATATTTCATACGATTCTTTTAGTTATGAAATTAGGAGCACAGAACTTCTGTGCCATCCAGCACAAAATGACATTTCATGTGCAGTAAAAACAACCTTCTGAAATGAGTCGAAAGTCAACTCTGGCTTTACACAGATGGATCTCATTCGGAACAAGAGACATTATGTGGACTATGGGATTATGGTGTAACATTATGTGTAATTCACAATGGCAAACCATTGCATTCATGGCGTCGAAGATTGAGACCAGCCAACTCTACTTTTCAAGCTGAACTACTTTCAATTAAGAAAACAGTGCATCTTTCAAGTCAAATTTACAATGATTCACTTTCTAGTCTGTAGGTCATATAGGAGGGAAATTCAAGAAATACAGTAGTAGCAGAGATAAAACTCCTTCTTCTTAACCTTCCTGCCCCTCACAGACCCTTATTGAGCTGGGTTTCCGATCATAGGGGGATTTATGGCAATGTGAGTTGGCAGACCAGTTGACAAAAGAAGCACTGAGAGGGAATAATCTTCTTCAATATTCATTACCTTTACCGTTTTCTTATATTAAGAGAGGTACAAAAGACAACTTACTCCAGCAATGGTAAAACAAAAAAAAAAATGGGAACACTCCACAACGAGTAGAAAAACTTTTAAATATTTGCCAGAGGTCTTGGAAACATTTTTGGTTTCATCTACAGCGCAGTCAGCTTTTCTCACGGGACATGGTCCCTTTCCGTCGTTTTTATTCCGATTTCATCTCAAGGAAGATGACAAATGTCTTTCACTGCAAAACTATTGGGTCTCCAGACCATTTTGCTTTTTCTTGGCCACTCTGAATTTCATCTGCAAAGACCATCATATACCGGAGTGAATGAACTAAAACAGTATTAAAACGACAAATTCTTCAGCACAGATTAATTCAAATTTTTAATATTTGCAATGAGATGTTTACATTTCTAACAACCTTCGCATAATATTTGCACTATGAGTAGCATGAACTACTTCTTTTATGATTTTTTTTCATTTTGACATGTAATTATTAATTGCGTGTTATCTCCCACATAGCACAAATAGCAGCACATAGAATATCTCCCACATAGCACAAAAACATCCTCGGGATATTCTGAGGATGTTGCTCGCGGGATATACGCACATCCTCAGGACATCCCGTAATATTCTCCGAACCTCCTAAACACGTCCTCCTGAATGCTTAATGTGGCATCCCAATACATCCTACCTAACTCCCATCGACAGCGTACGGGATGTTGTTAGGACATGAAATCCTACATACTGCATCCTCAGGACATCCTGGAATATCCCCCTAACCTCCTAAACACATCCCATTATATCCTCAGAACATCCTATCTATGTCCCATTGGCAGCGTATGGGATGTTATTAGGATTTAAATTCCTACTTACTACATCCTAGGACATCCGTAATATCCCAGTTTCCTCCTAAACTCGTTCTCCCGAGTGCTTAATGTCACGTCCCAGTATATCCTTAGGACATCCTATCTAGGTCCCATCGACAGAATATGGAATGTTATCAGGATTTGAAATACTAGTTATTATATCACAGAGTATCCCTTTAACCTCTTAAATACATACTCCCGACTGCTTAATGTCGCATTCCAGTGTATTCCCGAGAATCTTCCTTCATTCCAGTGAAAGTGTGCGAAGGTGCTGTGAAGCCTAAAACCTACTTATTTTCCACAGATAGTCTCAGGTCCTCCTTCTGTGGTTACTGTTGAAAAATAAGAAATGTTGAAAATATTTATACAACTTAGTTTTATTTGAATTTCAATTTACTTAATAATTTGTAAATATATCTAAAACTGAGCAAAGTGCTTAAAATGAATTATAAATACAAAATATTAGAAGAGAAAATTTCGCTTTAAAATATTAAAAACCATTTTTAACCATTCAATAGCCAAAATCTGAATTCTTCAATATATTCATAATTAAATTATTCTACAAAATCAGTTCTGATGTCAGTTAATTTTGTTCTCTACAAGTTTCCCTTACTGGGAAGGGAAACCTGCCACAAAGAAACGTTAACAAAAGAGCAATCTTCTGGAGGCATCTGCTACAGAAAAAATGCTTGGAGGTGTTACATTCTGAGCAAATCTCAGTTTCTCAAAAGCAAATAAAAGGGGCAATTTTACGAACATTGATAACAATGGAAACAAAGATTTAAGATTTCCAACTTTAATTGTTATTTACATCATAAAATAAAGTAATATATCTGCTGAGTTTAAAGAATGCGTTTAATTTGAAAATTATTTTTTTTAAATTTAAAGTTTGAACATCTATTTAATTCGTTGTCTAATTTTGAGTTTTTATAACAATGTTTAACTTTGTGTTATTATTATTATTGTGAAGAAAAGTGTTTACTGCATTTTCTGGATGTTACAAATAAATTAATAAAGCAGTAATTATTGTTAAATTACGAGGAGTCATGTAGCATTGTCGGTATAACGAATAAGATTGGAGAGTGCTGGACATATTTTTTTCGCGCTTTGTTTAGCAAAGACCGGATATTTGTATGGCTGAACTCTCTGAGATAGCAAAGTGAGGTTTTGAGGAGAGTAAGAATTTAATGTTACTTCTTTCCATTCTTAAATCTTATTTTTCTATTACAGAGAGGTAAAAAATAACTTACTTCTTACCTCAATCATTTTCAGAGACTAAGTCTCATTATTAAAGAACTTGCCAGAAAATGAACGAAGAAACTGTAATGAATTTTTTAGCCCAATAAAATTATTCTTCTGTTTATAAATTAAAATTAAAGCTCGTACAGACTAGTTTTTAACTGCGTCTATAAACTAAAATTTCTTGGGTTAAAAAAAATTCTTATTACTTATTACTGCACAGCACTAAACATCATTCATTACTAATATAATAGTGTAAGAAATCAAAAAATATTTTTTTTCTTTTGCGGTTTCGAAGTATAGTTATTTCTATGTCAAGAACTAGCTTATTGGAACGATTTGGGGATCTAAATCCTTTCAATAATAAGTTTTGTTCTAAAATCTTCGATGAAATTAATTGAATACTTTTATAACTTGATATAAGTAAGTGCATCGCTCAGCCATGCCTTAATGTCCAAGTTCGAATACCGAAGATGGCATGGATGCAAATTGCCTGACCCTCATAGGAGGTAACAGTGGCCCATCTATTACCCTCAGAATAACGGGATCACCACTTCCGGTCTTAATAGTAGCCATTGCCTCTAACGGCTAGGGCCAGCCATTGGAAATTAAAAAAAAATTTTTTTTTGATTATCCTGATTTAAGGGTCTGTGGGAAGACACTATACATAAGGAAAAAAACATGAAAAATCTCATGCAGCCAGTTCGTTCCCCAGAATCTGAATCTTGTCGAACTACCAGAGTTTAGCGGTTTAATTCTCTGCAACTTGAAGGATTATTTACTTAAAACATAGTACATCATGGCCATCTGTTCACAGAATAAATGTCTTCGTGAAAGATTTTCTAAACAAACCTGTAACGTAAATAATGTTTGAGTTCAAAGATATTAGCAAAATATCTAAAATAATGTTTACAAAATATATTATGTAGCAATTAGAATTTATTCTTAAACAGGCTTTCAATACGAATCTCAAAACACGTACATATAATTTGTAAGGAAGTGCTCTGATCACTAGGCACTGTGAAACAAAAACAAAAATTTGAAAATATTTCGAGTTTTACTTACAGCCAACATATACAAGACAAAAATAGTTGTAAGCATAATAATTAAATTTTTATATGCGGAATATCCATAGATTAAGATTTTGATTCTTATAATTTAATATGCGTATGATGCAAGGTTACTTTATTTTAATATTTTCAGATATCAGCCACCATAAAAAGTACAGTTTTTTCAATGAATTTAATGAATATCCCCTCCGGCTTTTTTTTCTTGTTCTAGTTGCTAGGGAGAATACCATTACAGTGCTTGGCTATATCCCCTTGAAAAGCAATTGAAGAAACATATGACTTTAAAATGCATTTGAAATTTTTAAAAAATGTGCAATTTAATGCTTCTAAGAAAAAAAGAAGTACGAAACCTAAACATACGAATTAGTTGTAAAATAATAATATTTTCCCCTAGATACTTAAGAAAATTTTCTGTCTGCGCTGTTAGTCAAATTTTAACCCATATGTGGACGCATAGATAATGAATTAAAGTTTGATTAGCAATTACTTCTATGATTTTAATAATTTATAGTAGATTAAAGCAATTATATAAATAATTGATTTTATATGAATACAAATGTTTACGTGTATTTTATTTATAAATGTAGGAAATATTTTAGGAATAGCTAATTCATTAAAAGCCCCTTTCAGATTACCAACAGCCATAAATTAACAAAAGTGTTAGGAAAAGACATTAATAAAAAAATAGCAAGTCTAACCCGATACTATATAAATATATTTTCTAAATGTAGTCCGATGAGCAATTCTTAAAAAGAAAAATAAAGAGCGTATGCTTTCGTGTTAGGAAATTCGAGCTTTGAATTCTCAACTCATCTTAAGATCGGTTGAGAATAAATATCCTCAGTCTGCTTGACGGCAGGAGTATTTAGTATGTGCATCTTCGGGATGATAAACGATAAAGTCCTGAAGATATCTGAGAAACAACATCCTCAGGAGATCTTCATATATCCCGGAATATTGCGACTTGAACAGGACATCCTTAAGATGCTGATTTACGAAGTCCTCAGGATATCTGAAAATCAACAACCTCAGGAAATCTTTATATATCCCGGGACATTGCGACTTCAACAGGACATCCTCTGGATGTTGACTTAAGGAGACCTTAGGATATCTGAGAATCAACATCCTCAGGATATCCTAACTGTTTCCCGGGACATTGCGACTTAAACAGGATGTCTTGAGAATGTCTTGTGCTGTGTGGGTTAGGACTATTAAGTACTGGATGTACTATGTACTTCCACATCGATATAAGTTCTGTGGGCATTTATAACTTATTGAAGCAGTTGAAAACTGTCTCTTTATAAGTTAATATTATAGCCTTTAATTATGAATAGTTTATAATTATTTTGATGAAATATGAATTATTTTGTTCTTTTCATTATTATTTTTATCTTCTTCTTCTTATTATTATATTATTTGCACTATTATAAGTCAATTACATTATTCTTTGCTCGTGAACTGGAATATTCTGACTGTGATAAAAAGTTCATTACAGTTCTTGGAATACATATGTGCACTTTAAGAAAGAACAGGAATTTGGAACTGTATCTAATTATTTGGTCTGTTATAATGCTTCCTTGTTATTAGAGTTATAATAAAATGTATGAAATATTTAAGTCTATCGAGTTTTAATAGAATTGGTAAATGTCTTTTCTGTATTTGATAAAGAGTTTAGTGTTATGTATTTGCTCATAGGAATAAACATCTGAGGATGTTTTGTAGCTTTTTCATAGAATCTGGTATTATAAGAGTCTTTAATATAACTTCTGTATGTCATGTCCATGACAAATGGGTATAAGTTCCTGTTTTCTAGTAGATATTCTTAACTACACTCTTTTGCAAAAAAATCGAAGCACCATGAAGGAAGTGGTTGTTTTTGATGAAACTGAATATGCGTATAGCTCATACACAGATAATAAAATGATTAAAAAATCAAGATGATAGTACCTGTTCGCCTATCACAATCACCCAATGAGTGTTCAAATTAGTAGATGGTCGAACCGTCCCTGGCGACAATGTATGCTTGAATTCGTCGAGGCAACGAGTGATAGAGGTTTCTAATGTCATCCTGCGACACATTCTGCCAGGCATTTATCAGTTGTCGCTCCAGATCTGCGATATTTTTGATACCCGAATCCAGGGGCCTAAAACGCCCCAGACATGCACGACTGGTGAAAGGTCTGGTGACCTTTCTGGCCAAGGAAAAGTATTAACCGCACGGAGACAATCCAGAGATACGCGATCGGTATGTGGCCTGGCATTATCTTGTTGGAAAATGGCCCCAGAATGACGTGCCATGAAGGGTAATGCAACCGGCCGCAGAAGGGTATCAACATATCGTTGAGCTGTTAAAGATGTACGGAGGATGACTAAAGATTAACTACTGTCATGAGACATAGCGCCCCACACCATCACACCACGGTCCACTATAATGGTGCACTATAACTAAAAGATATCGGCTTTTGTTAACTTTACTTCTAGGATAAGGTCCCAATAAATCGATGCCTATTATTTGATTTGGAAATTTTGATTTAATACTATTTAGGAACCCGGCCGGGCGGAAATTAACATAATTATTTAATGGACATGTTGGGCACGACTGGACATACGCCCTAGTAAACTTTTGCAGTTCTGGAAAGAAAACTGCCTCGCGAACTCTTTGGACAGTTTTTCTTATGCCCAAATGGCCCGAAATGGCATAATCGTGCAACTCTTCTAATACATTCAATCTAATGCTAGCTGGGATAACCGGTCTGAACTCGTTGTTCTTATTACTCGTTTTCGTATAAAATAACAGTCCTAGTCCGTCAATTATTTCGTAATTTGCGGCCCTATTTCTTATCGGCACAATATCCGGATGACTGAAATTCTCAGGGTCGGCCAAATAATTGTATATATTTTTGAACTCCGGATCTTTTCCCAGTTCGGCTATTACTGTTTCACGAGAATCTAATACTTTGGATGTCAGCATGGCTATTTTAACTGTGTTTCCATTTTAGCATAACTAGCAAAACTGCTAGTTATGTTAGTTATGTTGAATAACTAGCAAAACTGCTAGTTATTCAACATAACTAACATAACTGCTAGAAGTCAGTGTAATTATTTTATTTTTTAACATCTCTTTGATATGATATTCAATTATTTCTTCCTTTACCTTATCATACCGATATGGCTTTTGCCTTACTGGCTGAGCGTCCTCCATTTCAATATTATGATTTACGACCTGTGTGAAACCCGGTACATTGCTAAATAAATTTGAAAACTCACCACGCACTGCAGTTTTTCTTTTTCTTCTGCCGGTAAGTGCTGCAAGTCCAGCTGCGGGGGCTTATCATTCTTGATTGCTATTGATTTCATATTCAACGTTACTTCTCCCCCTTTGAAATCAAGTTTCGCTTCTGCCAATCTAAAAAAATTCACACCCAGAATAATACATGTTTGCAGGTTTCGCACAATATAAAATAAAATTTTTACCTACTCGTCGTTGATACGCATAACAACAGTACTTTTCCTAAACAGCTACACTTCTTTCCTTGGGCCGCTATGACATCCGTGTCTCTTGCACTAAAAATTCTGTAACGGCGAAAGTGCTTCTTGAAAAATCTTTCTGAGATAAAGCTGCTTTGGGCTCCTGTATCTAACAGAGCCGTCGCCGGTATGTTGTTAATTAGAACTTCAATCTTCGGTAAACTCAAATTTTTCACGACCACGGTGTTTAAATTTATTGTGGAAGGGTTTTGCGCTACTACTACTTAACAAAGCACAAGGGTAAACATTACAGGTAGCAGGGATGCATTTGGAAAAGTCGTGCTTTTCCCATGGACAACTATATGTTGCCTGTTCGCGTGTATCCAAAGCCAGGAATTTATATCTACTAGCGCCGAATGGAAAAACGTATAATATAGTATGCAGAAGCATCCTAGAATAATACTCTTATTCGTGCTCATCCTGAAAAAGAATTAATGTTTTTAACAATTTTTTAGTACTAAACTTTTTGAAATCTTCGTAATGAAAATTATTTATTTATTTAGTGAGATATCTTAATAAAGCACGTTTTTCAGTTTTTTAAATTATATTTTATTTTAGAAATTTTTAGTGAAACCAAAAAAAACAAACAAACAAAAATCCATAAGATTGAAATGTTTGATATATACAAATCGGATTTAAAAAATTATGCAGAATAGGGCCTTGGTCTTAACGACATCAATATGGATTTCTTTTTATATCAATGAAGAAGGGCATTATTTACTGAAATGTTACGCGGAGTGTATTTGTAACTTAAAAAATAAGTAATAGTAACTAAAATTTTATTCTGATTATCCTAGTCAGGCAATAAGAAAAAAATCAAATTATTTTCTTTTCTTTTCAATAATCTTTGAAACTTATTTAAGGATGTTAAAGCGAACAAGTCGCGGGTAAAAGCCAGTAATATATAAGCAATCGTATTATTTAAGTCGAACGAAAACAATTTCAATTTTTTCAACCCTAGTAGATAAATAAATACAAAATCCGTAACAATATTATTGGTAAAAACAATTTTAATTTAATCGATAAAAATTAACAGAATGCCCTTTCTTGCGGTGGGCTTAGCTTTACATCAGTTATATACATATCAGAAATAATTCCTCCACCGATCAGTAATTTCTAATCCTTTTTGGGTCCATTTTATATCTTTAATGGATTCTTTCTTTTTATCAACCTGAATGAATACAAGTTGAGATAGTCTATTCTTAAATGTAACATATGATCTAGGTCTATGAAATTACATATATATAAGATTCAGTGTGTGGTGTAAAAAGATGTATAGCTGCTTCTTCAATATTATCCTTACTTGCAGAAAGGTAAGTTTTATCACTGTAGGCCAAAAGACATCTTCCTTTTATATACATTGCATATTTCATGAATGGCTCGAGTATCACAGTAGTGAGGTTTAATTCCTTCATATAGAATTTTCAGCGCCGGTGAGAAGTGAAGATCTCGCTGCCCTCTTGTTTGCCAAGAATGGAAAACATTTCATTCTAAAAATTCGCTACATCTGCTCGACGCCGCTTGGATGCTGCGTCCCAGGACAGATATTCCGCTTTGCCCTCCCTTTAGCTACGCCCCTGCCTTCATATAGGATTATATCCCAACCCATTTGTTTATGTAAGTAATCATCAGACCTGAAAAAAATTAATTTAGATAATTTACTTCAAGTGGCAATACATTACACAACTTTTGAAAGATCAGATTAAAATTATAATTTATGCCCAACAAATTTCTTTAGTCAGTTACGGACATTACAGTTACATAAGTGAAATTTCTTTCTCATCTGCAAACGGTTGAAACTCAAGATTCATAGAGTTTAGTACATAAAATGGTTGAAATTTAAAAAAATACTTTTTTAAATAATAAATATTTATAAATTCCATAGCCTCTGTTTAACAAAACATACACTTCTGAATGTTGTGTGGAAATTTTATTCTCTTCCTTAAACTTTGTTCCGTTTATTTTGTTAATTCTCGAAGATCATGTTATTACAGTAACAGGATTTTAACACTATTTCTCTAGTAAAAGAATTTCTGCACATATGAAGAGATATCATTTTACAACTATAATCTTAAGAAATGTTATCTTTCTAAATAAAACTGTTTAAGGAATACATGTCATTATAAATAATATTTCTTCTGGGAAATTTATATAGGGTGATTCAGAACTATTGCTCAGAAATCTACATATAGCTCAGGAACACAATCACATAGAAACATATGACCACAAACGCAGTTTTGACGCGCTACATGCCCACAAAGCCCGTGAGACGGAAGAAAGATGAGAAGAAAGATGAAAGAAGAGACAAGAAAGATGAGACGGAAAGATTGCGAGACATAAGACATATCAGAAATAACGATAATTTATTACACAACAATGAGTTCACACAACATTTTAATTTATAAGAAAGCTTTAAGGCAAGTGGTCAAGGTTGCGGCTTGCAGCTGTAATATACGCCTCGCAACGACGACGAAGTGATCGACAAATGTTCAAAATTCGGTGTATCAGCAATAACTCTATTTGTAGCAATGATTTGTGCTACCAAATCCATTTCCAATTCCACAGTTCACTAGGATAAAGGGTCCCTCAGACCTAGCTAGCTCAAGGCTGCCTTAACACAGTTAAACGCTCCAATCCCTATAGGCTATTCAAGGTGGCATAACCCCCCTATCAACTCAGGGGGACAATTTCTATCTCACAAAGTCTGGGTAATTTTCCTCAAAGTCACAGTGGTAAGCGACTACGCATCCAACTGAAGTCAAAGAACGCATGTTTGACATCGAACGTCCTCCAGTGTTGACCAAGAGTAGCGAAACGCCCAAGGATTCCACAGGGGTTTCATACACTTCTCATGTAACCCAAAGAAAAAAAAATCAAGAGGGGATAGATCTTGTGAATGAAGTGGCCAATGGATGAGTCCAACTTGGCCAATCCATTGCCACGGAAATGCAGCATTCAGATGTTGGCGGCCAATACTGGAGAAATGCACTGGAGCTCCATTTGAACATCCGCTGTTGCACATGGAGTGGTACGTCGCTCAGCAATTCCGGTAGGACTTAAGCCAAAACATCTCTCCAACCAATGTCGATGGAAGCAAATAAAGGCCGTTTATTTATCACCAAGTAAACCTGCGCAGACACTTGATGCTGCAGTGACGATGAGCAGTATGGGGTTGTGTGGCTCTTGGATTTTTATGCTCCCAAACATGCAAATTGTGCATACTGCAGATACCTTCGATTGTAAACATCACTTCGTCAGTAAAGAGGACATTTGCTACAAAGCTGGGCATCGCTGCAGTGTGCTGTACACAGCAACGTCTAAAGTCTGCACACTGCTAGTAATCACCGGCAGATAGAGCCTGCACCCGTTGCACTTCGTACAAATGCAACTCTTCCTTATATACCAATGGCTGTATTGAGGTGCATGTAAACGTGCTGCAATACTTCGAGTAATCATTGCTGGACCATTTTCGATGTTTGCAGCACAGCTTCTTGTATCTGCATTTTTCTGTCAACACCAGTAATGTTTATTCGTGTTTCAGAGCGTCCACTTTTGTTCAATCGATTATGCGGGTGTCCGAACATGGTATGAGCAGAATGCATCTGTTCGGAAAACCGGAAACAATACAGTTCCCTAGCAGCTGTTCTACTGCAATTAGCTGCCATGTAAACGAAGCACATAACTGTCATTTCTATATTCGTGTAACGATTCATCCTTCTTTACGCTCATACACCCAAAATACCCTTTTCGTCACTTCATTCTGGTCAGCTTTCTTTACGACTTCTACGCCATCTTGTGCCCATGGGACCATCTATTCCTATATGATTCTTATTTGTTATCGTGTTCCTGACCTGCATTTAAATTTTTAATAATAGTTCTGAATCACCTTGTATTTTCAAAATTGTTCTATTCTCCCTCTTTTATTGTTTGTTAATATAGTATTTATCTATTATTTTTTCCTACTACAGTAATGGTCTAGAAAAAGACGTCACCAACTTTTCTTTTACTTGCACTTCTTGCACATAAAATTTTTCATGATCTTTTCACAGCTCCCTCACTTGAGTAAAAATTTTATTTGACATAAAATACCTAAATCAAAAATTCACAGTGTTTGTGAAGAGTGAAAAAATATTTTCTAAAAACGAATTTAATATGCTTGAACAAAACTAATTAAAAAATTTTTGAATAACTTTGATTTTCTTTAAGGCATATAGGTTGTAAAAGAAAGGTAATCGCAAAGATTTTCTTTAAGGCATATAGGTTGTAAAAGAAAGGTAATCGCAATCTACCATTTTTTAGTTAATTATTTATTTTTTAGATGGGGCTTCTAAATTTTTTTGTTGTTTTAATCATTTCTTTTGTTTCAGTGATTAATTTAATTTCTGTTTTTAAGCTGTTTTATAACATGTTTGAATATGACAGCTACTGAATTTTTCATTCTTTTTAAGCTATTTAAAATTAATAGGTAATTAAATTCAATAATGGAACCATTTTCACTTTATGCCTTCTTAATTAATTCTATTAATTTCATACGTCTGAGTTTATATTTCAAAACTACGTTTAAGTTACGTCATCAAGAAATACATAACTAACTTAAAAGCAGTAGATCGCATAATGCATCATTACCAAGAAAAAAAAAACATGCAGTGTTTTGAAAATGAATTAAAATTCTATAATGCACCTTTCAGTTTTTACACCACTTCAACTTCTTATACAATCTCAATCCCTATTTTTAAAACTCAGCATCAAAAAAGATGAGGCACATAGTCCTTATGTTTCTAATGGTAATTTATTAAAATGCAAGCACATATGAAGTAGAATCATCAGGATTTTTTATGGAGACATAAAAAATGTGGAATACCCTCGCCGAGACTCGAACCTGTCCTCACAAATACGCGCCGAATGTGCTGCCGTTACACTACAAAGGCATGCAGAAAAGAGGGAGAAAAAACCCAGTATACTCCCACTTTTTAAAGGGCGACTAGGAATTAGGGGACCCATTCGCCAAATCCTGGTGGTGAAGAATCATCATCCACCACCTTTCAGCTCGGGTGCCACTAATTAAAAAAATTTTAAGTTCATTAGGAATTTTTATGAAATATGCAATGTACTATGCCCTCCCCGGGACTCGTACCTGAACCTCTCAAATACGGCCGAGTATGCTACCGTCACACCACGAAAGCATGTAGAAAGGAAGGAGAAACACCCCATAATGTATAAAATGTTTCACTATTCCTAGATTTAGATTCAAAATATCTTAAATATGAATTAATATTAGCTAATATGTAAACTCCTTGTGTATTTTAAGTCTGCAGTCCTACTTATCAGTAATCAATAGCTACTGATTAAGAAGGCAAGAAAAAATATATAGGTAAATCCAAGTTTCCAGTCTTACATATGAAAAATTATTTGATAATAAATCCTTCTAGAAGATATATAGTGGCCATATTAAATGAACAAATATGAAAGTTTCATTAGAGAAATCACACGTATTTTTTAATTATTACGGCATGATAGTGATGCACTAGTTTGTTTTGAAATGTTAAAATTTGGTATTATTCTGCAATGAAATATTTGACTAAAAAGGTCTTAATCCCAAAGAAACACTTGAATCATATTCATGCTAGTTTGTTTCCTTCCTATTATAACGAAAAAAGAAGGCTAAATAAATTTTGCACGTGCCAAATATCCGTAGAGGATTCTTATGAAGGTTGACCATTGAACACATTAACATAATATTGCTCATGTCCATGTGAAAATATTCAATGATAGAAGATTAAAAATGATAGAAGGCAGCAAAGTTGCATCTAATCTAAAACAAGTGTTTTGAACATCTTCACACAAACAAAATCTCTGTGAGATCAATACCCTGACTTCTTTCAGAAATTAAAAAAGAACAATGTGTCAATACAATTTTAAAACAGCATTATGGGTTTAAGGAATTTGACCACCTCCCTTTACAGCCCAGATGTAACTCTACGTGATTATCTGCTATCCAAACTGAATTCTGACTTCATGGAAAGAAATTTAAAGATGATAATGATGTTTAAAGAGCAGTTGTGGCATAACACACTTCACTCAAAATTAAGAAAAAAGATATCTTGGGACCATATCATAAAGATATAAGGCATAATGCAGACATTTATTTTAAAAAATTACAGAACAAATATGCAAAGTATATTTAGCTTGCTGCTACATCTAAATTTTTTCTCATCAAATCATGTGACCTAGATCAGCTAATCTAGTTCAGAAGATGAATCACAGTTATCGAGTTAAAACATCTGTTACAATGAAACATTTTGAAAATAAATCTTAAGAGTACTTTTTCGCTATTGATTTGCTCATTAAATTATGTAAAAACTATATTGAAGCACAAAGATATTGTGCGTTTTCTTGATCAGTTTAGTGGTAAATGCTGCTGCTTGCTGTTGTCATTGGGTCTAGGTCCGAATCCCAGAGAAGACTTGTGTTGACAGAGACTGTGAAGACAGAGAAGACCAGAGTGTTTGGCAACCAAGGGATTCTCCTTCAGAACTGGGAAGGAGCTGGGGAAGGTCATACTGTCACCCATACGATGCCCATGCCAATGATAAACGCAATCCTGCACTCCTAGCCACGATAAAATTTATGGACTTGTTCAAATATTATTGTCATAAGTGAGAAATCCATAACAACACTAAATTATACTCCAAAATAAAATATTAAAGCTTTCACTCTTTCTTTTAGAAGTATATGAGGTTGGAAACCTTTGGATCTACCTGCGTAGATGTAGTCAAGAGATATTGATTCAGATGAACTGATGAGTTTTACGACACTAAAATTATGAACCTTTGTTTGAATTAAGTATCTAAGCAAGCTGTCAGTTTTAAGAGTGTAATATTCTTAAAACAAAGCACTGCAATAAATAAGCTTTAAGTATGATCTTCAGATTGCTGCACCCATATATCAAAATTTTAAAACTAAGGGAAAATATTCAGTTCACTGCTCTTATCATGATTATTTTCCCCTAAACTTATATTCAGCTAAAAATTAGCTTAAATATTTCATTCATTGAAAAAAGAATTTTTCGTTAAAATTTGGCTGTAAAATGACTCGGTTTCATATTTATTCTTTTTCATGCGAAAAAATAGAGACCACTATGCAAAAAACAATTAGAAAAATGAAAAGTTATTACTGAGAGCATTAGTTATCTTATTTCTTTATTCAAATTCTTAATAATAAACTAGATAAATAAAATAAAATGCAGATGAAGAGTAATTGATACGAAACATACATAACTTTTAGAAAGAAAAGTAATAAAAATTTTTAATTCGAAAAAAAAAAAAAAAATATAAATTGTTTCTTACAGAAAATTTACTGTGATCAATTTTGGAAAAAAATACCGTGAAGATTAAACATAGTAATTATAAATTTTGCAAAGTGACTTCCTCATTTGTAATACAATCCTTATAAAAATACTGAAGCCCACCAGCAACGGAATCGAGAAGATTGCTGACACTGACAGTTTGACCCAAGTTCGAATCAGAGCAAATGAGAAGACCATATGCATGTTATCAAATCTTTTCGTCGTGAGATTCACATGAACAAAATCTCTGCAAAATGGGTATCCTTACTTTCTCCAGAAATTTATTCCATTAATAGGTGCCAGTTCCTCTTAGAAGGCTCTTCATAAGGACATTCTATTTCTTTAGCAGATAGCCTTCGTATGCCTGACCGTCTTCAATTTAAATAAATAAACTAAAATCAAGGTTTTATGATTAAATTAACTGTCTTTTTGACACTTAAATAAATAAGATAACCGAATATGGGAAAATGAAATACTTACCTCAAGTAAAAAATCAGAAGAGGGCCGCAAAACTGAAAAATCGCTGATTAACATCTACATGAAATTTATGGGTCATACTTCTGAGATCTGCCTCAAGTGATAAAATGTGTCAACATGCTCTTTCCCAATAAATATTCCTTCACATCAACAAAGACACCGTAGTCGCAGCTACTTTATTAAAAATTGTGATATTACTTCCGTTTCCCTTGCCCAGCTGAAAACATCAGAGAGTTTAAAACTTTTTACGTTCCAAATTATGATTCCTCTTCTTTGGGTAAAATTCCTTTCTTTTGATTCTTGTCTAGAATTTAGCATTATAAAACGGACAGATTGTATATACCTCCTAAATATCTTCTAATAATTCTAACCGATTTCCAAACAAACAAACGTTTGCGCATTAAACTGCAACCGTAGAGGACAACAAAGGGTGCGGACGTGTTTTGGAGATTTTACTCAATTTGTCTTTTCTTAACATTCTATTTGGGAAAGTTCGGAATTGCGTATTTTTTTATTTAATTATTTTAACAACGCTGAGCAGACTTTAAATTAATCCTTTATGGGTATAATCTGAAATCCCACGGATCTTCTTTCTTCGTACAGACCGTACTTCTTTGACCTCCGTGTTGGCTTCAAGAGAAGAAAAGGGAGAATTTTTGCTTTTTAAATTTAGGAATACGTACGAAGTGGAACGATTCTTTCTTTTCATTATTCATTTATTTCTTGTATAAAAGTTTCATTGCTTAGATTTAAAAAATTTATCTCCTTCGCAGGGAAGATTGATTGCTCCGTAAAAATTAACATCATTTCTAAAGCTTATTTTTGCACTCGTGATTTGTTGCCAAGAGTTTTTCTTTTCCCTTTCTTTCAGTATGATTGTTGAAATCTTACGTGGAAATGATTAAGATGATTTTTCTTGATCATATCATGTAAATTTTATTTCTTTATTCTCATTCCTCGGAATCGTTACGGCTTTAAAAATTCCGCTTTTTAAGACTATGTGGCTGCTTTGTAACTTTTCGTAATTTACTCCAAATATTTACTACTTTTACCTGAAGTTTCACTGTGTGTTCAAGCTTATGACTATTTACTTTGAATGAATTTATTTTGAATGAATCTGAGTATGGATATCTCCACCCTCTTTTTCTTTTGGATGGTATGGTTCAAACTATGTATACGTATCTACGTTTGTCTGCTGCTTTGTTCTAAAAAATGTATGAAAATCTACTTTTCTCTGATATTGTGTTTCTTTGTTGTTGTTGTGTCTCATAGTAGAAGCAAGAATTTTGCCTTGTATTCCACGTTTGGTCGCCTCCCTTTTTATTTTCTTAAACGTTTTATTATTATTATTTTACTTTCCTGTCTTAACGCAGTTTCCTAACTAGATTTTAAATTGTTATCGAGTTAGACCCCTTCTTTTTTCCCCCCATCGGCTTTGCCGGCGCTTTTAACTAGCTCAAGGCTACTTAAAGAGTCTTAAAAGCACCACACTCCTGATCATAAGTTTTGTAGTTTCGTTTTTTCCTCTGGTGAGAAACTGATGTTTAGGAGTATTCAATTACTAGAGCGAAGCGCCTCCCCATATCTTTTATTTTTTTCAATACCTCTTTTTCCTTAATTTAGGCTACTATTTTCGACACCTCACTCAACGTACTATATATTTACAACAGCACATTACGAATATGAAACAAACAACATAACCACCATGTGCGTTAATATCTACAAAAATATCTCTTTTATGATTAGGTGACAGGTCACTTCATGATTAGGTGACAGGTCACTTCACACGGCCTTCATGATTAGGTGACAGGTCACTTCTCCAATATTTGACACATCGTTCATTGCAGTACCGGTTTAAGCTAATTTCAGGCCGTGGACGCAGAAGATCTACGGGCCCCCTTGGCACCAGCGGATCCAGGAGGGGCTCTTGTATCCGCCAACAAATGAAATAAAATTTCAATGTTTAATTTTTAATGTAAAAATATATTCAAAAATTAAAAAAAAAGAGAGTATTCTTATAAAAAATACTAAAAATAAAAACAACAGTCTTAAATATAACATCTCCAGTGCGCTATATTCTACTACATATAATAGTGACAACGCATCAAAGTTTTCTTTACTCAAATTAGACGTTAAGTATGTTTTTATTCTTTTTAGGGCTGAAAACATCGTTCGCCTGACGCGTTAGAAATGAGTAGCGTTAAGGAAATATCGCGTTTCTCCATAGGTGCTAAGATGTGATGTTAAGTGAGGTAAGTGCTTTTATGATGTAAGTAGTATGCTTGATGGATAACTAAAATAACCATTTATGTATGTAGATTTAAATGTTATAATACTTTTCTTAAATTCAGAACCAATAAAAAAAAAACGTTCAAAATATGCGATTTTGATCGAGACAAGCAACGAATATGAAACAAACAACATAACCACCATGTGTGTTAATATCTACAAAAATATCTCTTTTTATAATGTGTTAAAATGATATATTTAAAATTCTCATTACCAAATTATTTCCGCATTAGTACAAATTTCATGCATTGCATACCTATACTGTTAGTTATGTGTGAAGATTTTTCTTTAACGTAGTATTGAAATGCTATTCAAAATCGTATAATATTTCTAAATGCTCAGGGAAAGGAAAACTGACATGCCTAAAGCCAGAAAGGATTGACTGATCAGTCTTGCAGAAAGACATATGGACCATCGAAACAAGACGGAAATTTGCCATACTTGCTTCTTTGAAATTAGCATACATGCCAAGTTATTAACGGATAAGAATAAATCTCAAAACTATGGCGAAAACAAATGTAGAAATCCCAAAGAGGCGAAATAATACTTTTAAGGTTACAAAGAAACACCTTTCCCAAACCCCCCAAAAATCAATTCCCATATATATTTGAATTGCATTTAACATTAATTACTGCACCGTTTCTCCCGAAATAGACCCGTCCATTTGAAAATTAACGTCAGACATCTGTTAGGATATACACTTGTCGGAGTTGAATGTGGCCTAGGTGACTCTCGAGAGAGAAACTTGTCGCTTCGTCTTTGCATAACCAGGATGCAGTGAAAATGAAAAGAAGCGTTTCCTGGCTGAACTTGTCACGCTTTCTCCACAGCGGGTTTGTATCAGTATCATACAAAGCAAAGTTTACTTCAAAAGACGGAAAATAGAAATGCACTTCAATCTTGCAGCTGACATTGCAAAGGAAACTACTGATAATTTGAAAACATGCCTTTACGTGATCGTCTTTGTTAATTTTGAGTTAAGAGACTAGTGAATACAAAAGATAAGATACTCTTTGATAGGGTAAAGGTATTCAGCGCCCTTCATAAAATACGCTATTTTGGTGTGAACTTTTAAATAGGCCTTCGCACACTTGTTAAGGGGGAAAAAAAGGTTTGTAATATCAAATTCAGATGTAAAAACTTTATCTTTCGAAAACAAAAATCAAATATCTGAGTTTTGTAGGAAGATGAATGATTAAATAATGCAGTACACGTTATTAATTATTTACTGTGATATTTCATAAAATGTATTTTGAAGTTCATTTTAAAGATACAGAAACAAAACTATGCATTTCAATGTATGCATAGAGAACAAATAGAGAATAAATTATTTTTTCTCTAATTCTTAATTGTGCTTTTGTCTCTAAATTTTCTGGGATATACAGTTTATACTATAATAGAAAGAGATTTCATTATTTCTTGCTCTCTTTTTATATTAAAATCTCTTTTAATAAATACCGTACCAAAGAAGATTTATTACGTCGATGTCAGATACTAAAAATACAGAAAAATACAAAATCTATAGAGGAAATAGTTTAAAAGCAATGTGAAAATAAAGTAATAATTAAAGTGAATGTCTGGATTTAAAGACGGTATCCCAGTAAAAACAATTCTTTCCTCACGTATTCGGTGGGATTATTCCAAAAATACTCTTCTAGCTTTAAAGTATTAGAATTCTAGAAACATGGAATGCACATCCGAAAAGGTATTAGGGTCGTTACAAGACTATCCAAAATAATGTTTTTTCATTTTTTTGCATATCTATTTTCTTATGAGATTTTATGTAAAATTATTGAATTATATATTATTTTTTCGTGGTTTTCTGTCCGTTTCAATAAAGATGTGTCTTTCTTGGTACAAAATATAAATCCAGTTTAGACGTCTTTCTGTTCTGGTTTAAATGAGTTTCTTTTAAACAAAGCAAATTTTAAGGTAAAATAACACCCAAACAAATATTAATTTAGAATTCAAATAGCAAACGTTAGCGTTATATTTTCAAATTTTCTCAGGACTAGTTTCGATGATTTTTTTCATCTGTACTTTGGCAGCTGATGTAACGCTGATTTCTGTTGTTTGAATTCTAAATTAAAACAAATTTTTCTTTTAGCTTGTATAGTAAATAATTACTAAATACTTTTTATAGAAACATTCCTGCATGAAACCATTTCATATGAAGCACATTCCTAAAGTATTAATAAACCGTAAAACGATTTTTAGAATATTTAACTCTGCTCAACAAAATATATATAATTGAATGAAACCATTACTGAATCGAAATGAAATTAACATTCGGTTAAAAATAATAAGATGGAGGCATAAATTAGAACAGAGAATCTCATCTTATAGAGACATTAGGTTATTTTAAAGAGACGCGAAAAATGAGCAATATCCACGCCGACACTCGAACTTCGGACATGTCGAATACGCGCCGAGGGTGTTGAGCGATTAGGTGACCCAATCGCCAAATCCTGGTGTTGGAGAATCATCATCCACCAACTTTTTTACTTTTTTAGTTCGGGTGCCACTGTTGAGACGTTAAAATTTTAGAAGGACTCGAACCTCAGACCTCTCGAATGCGCGCTGAACGTGCTGACACTTACACCGCGAAGGCATGTTAAGAAGGAAGGAAAAATAGCTTATAATCTCCATAATGACAGAAAATTATATCAAGTAGGAAAATACTTTTCACAGTCTCTATTTATTCTGCAGAAATACTGAAAAGTTATGAAATTGTTTTTCAAGTTATGCAAGTTATATAAACTGCCGTGAAAAATGCTGAAGATATTGTCGATTATGACATAAATATCGCTGAAATTTTAATACAATATTGTATACACTTAAGACAGTTATGCATGCTTAGTGTATAAATAATATGAGTAAAATTATAAAGTTTGTTATTTTCAATTTGAATTTGTTTTGAGATTTGATAAAAGGTCAGCGTTTTAGTTGATCTCTTTATACAGGTTTTAGTCAAGACGATTCTTTTCGGGTGACGCAAGCCAATTTGGAAGTAAAGGAGGGAAAATGTAACAGCAATTATTACGAATAAATGCATTTTCTCCATTACCCTTAGTAAAAATATCATTTTTGTTTTATTTCTTTTATTAATTTGCTTCTACCACAGTTTTGTTTTAGGGTCTTTGATTTAACTGATTGTAATTTTCGTTACCTATCTATATACATAAAGAAGAAAGTTTGTTGGTTTGTCCTCTAACAACTAAGTCACTACTACAACTATCGTCGCCAAACTTTCTACAATTCCTTTCTTCCTTTCCAGCCAAAGGTCGAGGTCCACTTCCCCCCCAACAAAAGTAGCTAAAATCAGAGCTATTAATTAAAACCTCAGTAAAACGATAATTTTTTCGAGTGGTAACAATCTCGCCAGCTCGAGATAAAAATCTGCTTTATTTCGACAGTTATTGCCACTGCCCACTTTCAAATCCTAAACTTCGTAAATAAAAATTTCTAAGTTTTACGATGAAATAAATATAGCATTGCCAAAGACTAAATACATTATTCCCGATTCCAAAAATTCGTGAGAAGCCATTTCGGCTATTCCCATCTTTGTAAAAGTTTAGCCAGCCGAACTATTGATCAAAAACTCTAAAAGCGCTCATTTTCGCACTCATTTTTCCGAGTGACAACAGTGTTGCACGCTGGAGATAAAAAAAAAAAAACTTTATTTAGAAAAATGTTGCTACTGCCAGTTTTTCAAATCATAAAGTTTGTTAACAAAAATTTGTAAGGCTTTAGAAAATCTATATATATATAAAGAAGAATATTTGCTTGTGTGTTTGTTTTCTTTCGCTTTATTGATTTCGGAAAAAGTGTTTGATAAGTGTTTTGCCACATTTAATCGACCAAAATTGAATATAGGTGAAATATTGGATGAAACTTGAGCTTTTACGACCATTTAATTAGAATCATTAAAAACTGCGTGCCATTGTTACTGATATAATGAGAGAATATTAGCGTATTTTTCTATCGAAATTTCTTATGTGGGTTCCATATCGCATCAGACGGAAAAAAATATGACTATGGATCGAATTTTTTGCACCGTTATTAGAGAAGATTACAGCGGTATGTTTCTCTCTGTTACTAGATATTTTACTCTCAATCCAACTTAACTGTCATCGGGTATTTCCGCTAGTCTATATATATAAAGAAGAAAGTCTGTTTGTTTGTCCTCTAGTAATTCAGTCACTACTGTAGCTACCGTCGCCAAACGTTTTAAGATTCTTTTCCCTCAAAAAGTAGTAAATTCGGAGATATTAATTAAAAACTCGGAAAAATGGTAATTTTCTCCTTCATTTTTCTCAGTGGCAGTAGTCATGCAAGCTGGAGTTGAAATTCTGCTTTATTTCAAAATTTCCTACTGCTCGCTTTCAGATCGTAGAGTTTTTAATACAAAATTTCTTCGATTTAAATAAAAATAGCATTGCCAAACATAAAGTACATTATTCCCGATTCCAGAAATTTATGGGGAGCCATTTGGACTATTCCCATCTTAAAACTTTAACCAGCCGAAATATTAATTACAGACTCTGAAAGCGTTAATTTTCGCACTCATTTTTCCGAGTGACAACAGTGTAGCGCGTTGGAGATAAAATGCTTTATTTCGAAAAGTGTTGGTACTGTTCGCTTTTGTTATGTAATATTGTTTCTTAATTTTTATTTCCAGTAACTGAATTTTATTAATTTGACTTTATCTATTCACTTTAAGTAATTGTTGTAAGTTAGTTTCTTTTTTTAAGCTGTAATTTTTAATTTTAAATTTAAGTTTGGTCGTTTTAATCCTTTTTTCTTTTAAAGAGAGGTTTAGTTTTAACTTTTAATTTTTGTTTAAGAACTTAAATTTAGTTACCTAGTTTTATTCTAATATTTGGTTTGAGGTTGTTGTGGTACATGTATTGAATATTACTTTGTTTCTTTGGCATTTTTAATTACAATAACACAGGATATTCCTTATGAAGAGTAATATGCTATTATACGAATTTTCAAATGATGTCATGTGTAAAACAATTGAAATGTTTTCGTAGTTTTTTCTTGATATAATATAGGCGTCCTCTTTATCTATCTAAAGAAGAGAGTTTGTATGTTTCCTCCTCTAATAACTCAGTCACTGCTATAGCTATCGCCACGAAACTTTCTACAATTGTTTTCTGGGTTCTGGAAAAGGTCGAAGTTCACTTTGTTAAAGCAAATAACTAAAATTAAAGCTATTCATTAAAACCTAGAAAAAACCTTGATTTTGTCGTCATTTTTCGGTGTGGCAACAGTCTCGCAAGCTGAAGATGAATATCTGTTTTATTTCGAAAGTTGTCGCCTCTGTTCGCTTTCAAATCCTAGAGTTTGTTAATAAAAATTTTCTGAGTTTTATGATGAAATAAAAATAGCATTGCCAAGTATTAAATACATTATTCGCGATTCCAAAAATTCGTAGGAAGCCATTTCGGCTATTCCCATCTTCGTACGACTTCTAATACGTACAGCCGAAATATTAATTAAAAAGTCAGAAAGTGCTAATTTTCGCATTCATTTCTCCGAGTGGCATCAGTCTGGCGCTTTGGATATAAAAATGTTTATTTCGAAAAATATTGCTACTGCTCGCTTTCCAAATCGTAAAGTTTGTTGATCAAAATTTTTTAGGTTTTAGAAAATATATATAGGTGTAAAGAAAAATGTCTGTTTGTGTGTTTGTTTAACAATTATCCTTGACGATCGCCTCTCATTCAAAGAACACGTCAGCTATCAAGTAGATAAAGTAAATAAAGCCTATATATCACTTCACAGTTTAATAGGGAGAAGATCAAAACTTAATATTAAAATCAAAAGAATGCTCTACGTGACCTTAATTATTCATATTCTACTCTACGGAGCCCCGGCTTGAGCCACTGTTATCAACAGAAAGAAGGAAAATCGCCTCCTTATAAAACAAAATGCTCAGAGCCATTACTCACGCACCGTAGTTCGTCCGAAATAGTGTATTTCATGATGATCTCAAAATAAAAACAATCCCAGAACAAATCCTTATGGAAGCTTATAACTTCTTCGAAAAGATGCAAAATTCGCCTGTCTACGCGACAACGGAAATTGCAAACTGCGACCCCACAGTGGAAAGAGTAGTAAAAAGGCCTAGATCTGTTCACCACAACCCAAAATGCTGATTGTACATATGTCTATAGTTGTACATAGTAGTTCAAGTTATCTAATAAAGACATATTTAACCACGTTTTAGTGATTTAATTTAGTGTGTTTACTGGCAAAGTAAAATGGACTTTGGGCCTGATAGAACAGGCTAAGAACTCTCTTTTCCTTATTTAATGTTACTTTAAAATCAAAATATCCATATTGTGTAAACTAGGCTCTCGCCACGCCTACCGCTGAGGCTACCCATTACGTGAACTCAACTCTCTCACTAACTGATCATGTTATTCTAATATTTCATTATCCAAGATTGATTTTTCAGCTTACTTAAGTCAAGTAGTGAATTCATACAGTGAACTTTACTTGTGCTGAACTCAATTTCAATTGCTTTGAAAGACTTTGAACTGTTATTCGAACTTTTGCGACCGCTCCTACATTTGACTCCCACTTTTAGATTGTCTGACAACTCAGTCCGTACATTTTCGCCTTCTGGTTTGTACTTGCACTACAAATTAAAAACTACCGCGAAAGGCGTCTTGGCATAAATTGAATGAACTGGTCAGAACTAAGTAGTTGACACCAGAAGTGAAATAGATTAGATTAGATTGTGTGTTTGTTCGCATTATTGATTTTTGATCAACTATGATAAATGTTTTGCCACATTTAATGGACTAAAATTGAATAAGGTGAAATATTAGATGGAACTTGAACTTTTATGACCATTTGAATAGAAAGACGAAAATCATTAAAAATGGCGTGCCATTGTTGCTGGTACAATGAGAGAAAGTTAGCGTATTTTTCTATGGAAATTTTTTGTGTGAGATTCATATCGCATCAAACTGAAAAATGTATGACTATGAATCGTTATTTCCAAATAAATTACAGCGGTATCTTTCTCTCTGTTGTTAGATACATTACTCTCAATCTAATGTAACTGGCATCGGGTATTTCTGCAAGTACTGTTATAAATATTAACATTAACAGTTTAAAATAGTTGCAGAATTAAACTATCGGAAACATTTAGCTAGTTTCACAAAAAGTTTTAAAAACATTGTTTTTCAAATACTGAATAAATTTCGCCATTTTTGTTTCTGGATTATATTTATTCAAAATAATTTCCTTATTTGTTTATTTTTTCGCAATCGTTTTGAATTTGTCTATGTTTCTGATAATATAATTTCGTAAATTTTTACATTGCTTACTTCGGCCTCTAGGATTTAGATTGATAAAGACTTCGATTAATTTTATTATTATTATTCGAAGAAGAATACTTTTAAATTTTAAACTTTAATTTGTGTTGTTGTCGGCTCAGAAATAGACTGTTTTATTTACTTACTACTTTCGTTGCACTAACCTGCTGATGACGACGCAACAAAAGATGTAAATTTCATGTTTGGTGTTGTTATAGTTTGCCCCCCCCCGTGCTTCTAGTGTTTTAGTTTATTTCCTGCGATTTAATCCGAATTGAATATATGATGAATTTTAAGCATATATTTATATTTTTATTGTATTTTGTTTTATATATATATATATATATGGTAAGGTTGCTATGGATAGGCCGGCACCTTCGTTGAGCCACCTCCATTATTTCCTAGTTATTGACAGTAGGCTCTGCCTGTTAATTGTTTAGCATACTACATGAAGCTTGAAAATCGCTATCTTGACAGGGAGCTGATCCACGCTCAAACAAGTTTGCTTTACAGGAAAGTAAGATATTTATACTTTTCTTCTAATTTATCAATGTAAATAAAATATAAATGCCAGTAAGACGTCAATAGTGATTTAGTTGTTACTGAAAGCATATAAAACTGTATTAAATCAGCGTTATTTCTGTATTTTAACAGGGGCTGTTAACTTTGTTATAATCGAAATCACGGACGAATTACATAACTATTGCTAGTTTCCTTCAATGAGCTAGTCTGCGTTGCTGTGAATAGGCTGGTGTTCCACCCATTGAAACCATATCGAGATTAATGTTTTGCAACTTCATCTACGCGAGCTAAAGGAATAGTTCTAGCAATACACTGACTCACGGAAAGTTGAAGTCGATAGAGTAGCAGAGATCAAATATAAATTCAAATATAAATGAATGTATCTATGCTAAATGTTCTTAGAAATCTTGTGTTAATTTATTTTTCAAAGACCCGGTTCTTACCAATAAAAGGTCATTGATTGAGAATGGACGATTACTTAAATCAATGTACCTTCATTAGAACTTTGCCCAGATTTAGTCCTGTCAAACAATCTTGATTAGCCAATATGCATTCATTTGAGTAAACTAAAACTTCACATTTATTACTTTTTTTTTAAATTACCAAACTTACCATGAAACAAGCTATGTGTTTTATGTCTTTACATTTTAGTGTTAAACAGACATTTTCAAATACGAAGTTTCTCAAAACGAAGAACAGAAAAAGAACGTACTATAAAAGAGTTAATTAAATCACTGGGGCTAGCAACATTTCATGAATAAAAGGTTTAGGTTTTTATGTCTACAATACAATGATAATCATATGATAATATGTCCAAATGCATTGAGTTAAATTAAAATGCATTCCCCCCCTTTGTATAAAAAATTCTTACCTAACAACATAAACATCCAATGATTATCCACCCGAAGTCACTCCAAGACTTTCCAAGGTTTCACCCTGGTGCTACATAAGCTAACTATCATGATAACAAATTAAAAGCGAGCGTTGCTCGTACAAATTTAATAGCAGGCTACTTTGTTTTACATCGAAGATCCCGTTCTTGTTACATTAAAATACTAGAGCAGATTTGTAACTACTTGAGGTCTGAATGCATCGTTAACCCTTTTGAGTACTTACTGAGCCAACCACACCACTGTCTAAATCTTTCACAATTACTGCAGGTGGAACTTAAAAGAAAGGTAGCAGCAAGACGTTGCAATTTCCTCAGGTAGCACTAAGCTCATGGTTAAAATTAACATCTTGATTTTAAACTGCGCCGTTTGCTCTTCAATTTGCATAAACCTCTCGTATGGGTGAATATCGTGACGATCCAAGGAAAATAGAGCATAAATTAATTTTAAAAACATATTAGTAAGACTTAAAGCATAAATATCAGGAAAGAAGCAATTAAAAGCTTGGGATCAGATGTAACGCTATATTCTTTTTCTGGATAGAGTGGGCGACTACGGTCAATTTAGTATTTTTTCCAAACAGTGCTGTCCACGTAGTGGCTCCCTGAATGCCAAAACATATAACAATTTTACTTTTATATGGTACCATTAATCAGTAAAAATAATACCTGACAAACAATTTGACCTTAGATCTGATCAAATTTTCTTAGAAATACGAATTGGAAATTGACTTGATCAGCAAATGCTTTTTTTTAGTATAAATGTACCGAATGAATTTTTAGTATAAATACACAGATCTTCATACATTTAACCTATTTATTTCTCCAATAACAGCAATGTATAAATTAAAACCATAATCACCTTTTGTGCAACTGAAGGATTTGTAAAAAGCATTCAAAATATGTTTTCAGATGTTTCCAGAAATAATGCCTCTTAATCAGTTTCTTTTTATGAAATATTGTGACCTTGCCGATGATAGAAAAGGTAAGAGATATTTACGCAAATTAAGAATCGCTACTAATTGTAAATTTAATTAAAGTTGTCACAAAGCTTAAAATGCTGGATAATTAGTAATTTTTTATTCCAAATTTGAATCTTTCAAAGTGTTGAGGATTCAGTCTGCATGTGTCCAAAATAGATACCAAACATATGAACAAAGTATTTGCTCTAGTGTATATCAAATTTCATTTATGCTGGCCAACAGTGAATGGAAAGAATTGCTTTAAACTGGGTACACAGAAAATTAAAAAATGTACTAATAATATTCAGAATTTTCTTATTTGTTACAATAAATATTGTTATATACATAGCGAAACACGGAAAAGCGTTACATGCATGTTTGAATCTTTTTAAAGTTCTTGGTTGAAACTTGCAAGGGTAAAATCATATATACTTTTTATATATATGAAATATAATAAAAGTATATAATAATATTATATATATGAAATATATGAAAATATATGAGATATATAAATATATGAAATATATATAGTATCTAAAGAGATTCCATGTTCTTACATTCTTAAGCAATAAACTTAGCTAACCATTGGATTTGGATATATTTTGTTTGGAACAAATTGTGTGTGATGTGTAGGAGAAACGGTACTTAAATGAGAACAACGACGAGTAAAGCAATGATGAATAATAGGTTACACAAAAATATAAAATATTGCTATAAATAAAATGAATATACAGAATGGAAATGAACAGAATGAAAGTTTCATGAATAAAATATTACTATATTTATAAAATATTTTAACGTTGTTTTTATAGTTGTAATAGAAAACAATAAACAGTATTAATAACTGATTATCTAAAATGCTGTTATTCGAATTTGACTTCATTTTCTTTAAATGGAAATACTACTTCATTAGTATCTAATTTGTAAAGTAAGATAGGCTTGCTTCGATCCAAATGCCCCCATACCGCAATTGCAAAGTAAAGTAAATAAATTGACACATGCTTATAAATAATATTTTGTCACAGACATAAAATTTATACTGTTCAGCTACAGGAATTGTGTATTATATAATGTATGCTATTATAGTTTGAAATTGTGAAGTCATCAACTGTAATTAAAAGATCACTCGTTTTGCTTGCTATGTTTTTACATGTTTATAATACATTGTCATTAATTGCTTTACTTAGTTTTATATTTTCACAATGCTACGAAATCCTTATAGACATTTATAGTTATGTTATAAGATAATTAATGTTTTTACTACAATTAAACTGCAGATTTAAGGAATTATATTATGAATGAGTAAATTTTTATTTTAGTGCTTTGAGATGCGTACGAGCTAGACTCGGACATAAAATAATGCAGGAAATCACATCGCTGTCCTTTTGCTTTGTCATAATCGATTAAAAAGTGCAACATAATCAATTAATACTCATAATCAATTTCGTTTTATGAAATATTGTGACCTTGCCCATGATAGAAAAGGTAAGAACTATTTACACAAATTAAGAATCGCTACCAATTATAAATTTAATTAAATTGTCCCAACTCTTAAAATGCTGGATAATTAGTAATTTTTGGTTCCAAATTTCAATCTTTCAAAGTGTTGAGGATTCAGTCTGGATATGTCCAAAATAAATACTAAACATATGAACAAATAATTTGCTCTAGTGTATATCAAATTTAATTTATGCTGGCTAACAGTGAATGAAAAGAATTAATTTAAACTATATACAAGAAAAATTTTAAAATGTACTAATAATATAAAGAATTTTCTTATTTGTTACAATAAAAATCGTCATATATACATAGAGAAACACGGAAAAGAGTTACTTACATGTTTGAATCTTTTTCATGTTCTTGGTTGAAATTTGCATGGGTAAGTCACATTTTCAGTCTCACGAAGGATTGCAATATATTGGGCAAACCTAGATTTCCGACCCCTTCAGGCATTTTCCAATTGTTGATCAAAGTATTTCTTATAACATAACGACAATAATGTTTAAGGCTTCTAGGTTGAGAAATGGTTTCGAAACCATCGAATCCACAGTTTTGGAAATCTACGCATATGTATTCTACAGCTCTAGGATCAAGGTACTTGCAGAGTACATTTTTGGCTTCCTCATATGAAATGCAGCTGTCGGGAATGGATCTCCAGTATATGCGCAGACATTGCAAAAATATGTGCAATTTTGGCTCACTTTGGCTTGTGAAGAGATGAAAAGTTTCATGAATTAAAGACTCCCTTAATGTTTCATCTTTCTGCTCTTCTTTGGACAACGTTCGCCCGAAATGAAGAATTTTAGTATGAGATAATAGTTCATAAATATTTTAGTAAATAGCATTAATATCAGATTTATTTAAACAACGTCATTTGCTGAGTCCTTTAGGTATTAGCAATAGGCATTTGCAAATGAAATATTCAGCAATTGTTCTAATCACATTAGTAAAATGAACTTTCTTATCGCCACTATCTCTCGAAGACTACTCCTAGAAGTAACCAATGTTTTTATCAACATAAATAAACAAATGTATTCATAGCATTCGTGTGTAAAATGCCCATTCGCTAACCAATTAAGATCCTTTAAAACGTTCATTAAGACCATGATCAAAATATTCAGTTTCAGTGCCAATATGAAATGTTACAAATACTAAAAAAAACGAGAAATTTGCATCCTATTGAAAAGTATGCTTTACAGAAAATATCATTTAATACGATTTTGATGCATAAAACTAGCCTTACGTCAGTATATTTAATTTATCATATTATCCAGATTGAATCATAATGATCTTTAAACGTTTCTTTACTTTGATAAATTATTTGTTTTAATTATTCGTTTTCTGCCTCCGCAGCTAGTAAGGTGTAAAACCATGAAGTTCGAGTAGCGCCAAATTGGTTTATTGCAAATTATGAAATTACTGAAGTATGTCGCATATATTCGGAAATCAAGGTAGAAATGTGAAATCATAAGTTCCAGATAATTAACCTTTTTTTAAGAGGTTTGAAAAACAAAAGTTGAATTTAGAAACACGATTAAAAGTTAGTAAAATATGCTAAGCATAAAATGGGCTATCGATGATTGATAGTAATTAGTGGTTTGATATAACAATTTTATTGAATCTTTAGAAAAGAAAGGAGAGGACAAAAGGAGAAATTATAAGCCGGCAGATATTATTGCGTATTTAATTAGCACTTTTGAAATTGCTAAATATAATTAAGAAGAACAAAACCTCTTCTTGTCTTCCTTTTCGTTAAAGCTCAGTATATTGAAAAATGATTTATAGAACAAGTTTTGTATTAATTGTTTTCTGAAGTATGTCATTTATTACTAATCTCTGTGACTCATTTCATAATTTTGTCGTACTTAATGATTCCTCTTTAACTGTCTTCGGAAGCCTTGAATAGGATGAAACGAGTACATCTATCTATTATCGTCATCATTGACGACCATCTTCCATTTCACGGTTTACAAAAATCATCTTTAACCATCTATGGTCGTCTTAGAGAAGATCGATATATTAATTGTAATTATCTTATTAATTTCACTCGTAAATGCAGAGATTTTTAATTTATTAAATCCTAATGAACATTTTTCGAATTGAATATTTTGCTGATTGAGAAACATTTAAAAATTACGTTTTTCATTTTCGAAAATCTGTCGCTGGGCGCTAAAACGTTCTGTAGTATTCTCTACCCTATTGAAGGAAGTTGATGGGTAAAATAAATGTTTAAAAAAACCTTGTAATCACGAATAACCTAAGAATGAGTACTACTTATCACGTACTTGTTGAAAATATTAAGAATTAACTATCTATTACATATCTGTTGAAAATATTATGAAAGATATATAGTATCTAAAGAGATTCCATGTTCTTACATTCTTAAGCAATAAAATTAGCTAACCATTGGATTTGGATATATTTTGTTTGGAACAAATTGTGTGTGATGTGTAGGAGAAACGGTACTTCAAAATGAGAACAACAAAGAGTAAAGCAATGATGCATAATAGGTTACACACAAATATAAAATATTGCTATAAATAAAATGAAAATACAGAATGGAAATGAACAGAATGAAAGTTACATGAATAAAATATTACTATATTTATAAAATATTTTAATGCTATTTTTATAGTTGTAATAGAAAACAATACATAGTATTAATAACTGATTATCTAAAATGCTATTATTTGATTTTGACTTCATTTTACTTAAATGGAAATACTACTTCGTTAGTATCTAATTTGTAAAGAGAGATAGCCTTGCTTCGATCCAAATGTCCCCATACCGCAAATGAAAATAAAAATAAAAAAATTGAAAATGCTTATAATAAATATTTTGTCAGAGACATAAAAGTTATACTGTTCAGCTACAGGAATTGTGTATTATATAATGCATGCTATTATAGTTTGAAATTGTGAAGTCAGCAACTGTAATTAAAAGATCACTCGTTTTGCTTGTTATGTTTTTACATGTTTATAAAAAAACATTGTTATTAATTGCTTTACTGAGTTTTATATTTTCACAATGCTACGAAATTCTTATAGACATTTATAGTAATGTTATTATGATAATTAACGTTTTTACTAATATTAAACTGCAGATTTAAAGAATTATATTATGAATGAGTAAATATTTGTTTTAGTGTTTTAACATGCGTACGAGCTAACCTCGGACATAAAATAATGCAGGAAATCTCATTGCTGTCCATCTGCTTTGTTACAATCGATTAAAAACCTAACTTGAAACAGGACATTTCCCTTTTTGATATCAGAATAAGCTAATATTTTTTTATAAAATGCAGGTCGTAATATTAGGTTATCATTTGTTTATTTTACTTGAGATTTTTGCTCTTTCCAGCTAGTGCTTGTGAACATGTGCTTCCTTTTTTTACTCCTTCCCTAAACAGTGGATCGTTTCCACTAAGAATGAAAAATTGAAGAGAAAAAAAGAAAAATCTTTTATAATCAATGAATGAGACTTTCATTCATCTTCAGGTATCCTCACCGATAGCAGATTCGCAAAACACTGGTAATTATAGGCTCTTTAATTTAATTTTCAAAGTGAATCAGTGTGTTATGCATTAACATATTGGGCAATTTAGAAGTAACGTGCTGTCTTCTGTAAAAGTACAGATTTTTGTAGCAAATAGCTGTTTTTGTGTGTGTCGGCATTCATGATACGTAAGGTCTTTAATTTACGTTTAATTTTAATCAGTGTCTTGTTTAAAATTTGAGTGATCCACTGGAAGAATACTTCAGTCATTAAACTTTATTTGAAATTTTCAATGATGTATTTAAAAAGCAAAATAAATATAATTGATACAAATTTAAGTAGATTTAATTTATAAACCCTAATGGAATTTCTAATGAGCTAATAGTACTATATTTCAATTAACAATGGTAAGTGTAATACGATTATAATTACGTAGGCGAAATAAGGATTTAAAATTTTTTCTCGTTAATTTCTTTGGTTGCTTTTTAACCCTAGAACACTAGTGTACGTAAATTTTAGGTTGTGCCATCCTTTATTGGTTCCTTTCTGCCCTTTCCCTTTCACCTATACACTTGTTTGACCTTGAGTGCTTCGAGGTGTCATGTAGGTGGCTTCATGCCACATGGTTTGATTTTTTCGTCTGCGGTTCATTTGTCTCGGTTACATGACCTAGAGCTCAGACGTGAATTTTACGTGTCGCTAGTAATACGCGAAATTTTGAACACGTAAATTTTTCGTGTCACTAGTAATACATGACTTTTTAAATACGTAATTTTAACGTAGTCCTAGTGATAGCGTCAGTTATTTTTAAATTTGTGAGCGGCATATATAAATGTGTTTCGATTCTTATTTCATACTGTGTTGAAAAAATGGCAAAATGCCGCAAATATTTAACGAATGAAGAAATTCAAGCAATGCTTTTGGAATCTGATGAAAGTGAAAGTGGTAATAATGTTGAATTTGATGAAGATAATGATGACAGTGACACTGATCCGGATTATATTCCTGATGATAGAATAGAGATTGATCCTGATTTAGTGATCGATTCCCCGATACAAGAAATTGAGTGCAGTAGTGATATGGACAAGAGTAAAAAAAAGAAAGTTGAATTAAGTGTTCAAAAGGAAAATAGAAAGACTACAAATATCGAAGATACAAATGAACAAGGACATATTATATTTCTGGATGCTGACTTAGTAAAAGGAATAAATGATTACGAGTGGTGTACGAAAATTAATGACACCACTAAACAGAAAATCAAATAATATATAAATAAACAGAAAATCAAAAAAATATAGTTCATATTAGACCAGGTTCAGTTGCTGAGGCTCGATTTGCTAAGGAACCAATTGATTGTTTTAGTTTGTTTATTTCTGATGCAGTCAAAGAAGAAATACTTACTCACACAAACGCAGAGATAAACAGAAAGAAGATAGATTATGCAAATATTACGGATGGTTCCCTAAGTAATTTAAATTACGATGAACTGAATGCCTTGTTTGGAATATTAATACTTTCTGCAGCTTTAAAAGATAACCATTTGTCAACAAAAGTTATGTTTGATGTAACTTTTTCTAGTGGAAGGTATACAGCAACATTTACTCAGAGACGCTTTTCATTTCTTTTGGATCGCTTAAGATTTGATGAAAAAGGCACAAGGAAAGAGCGTAAAAAAAAACATAAATTAGCTGCTACTCGCCAAACATGGGAAATTCTTATTGAAAATTGTAAAAAATGTTACAAACCCAGTTCATACACGACTATAGACTAGTATTGGGTAAAACAGCAAGTAAAAACATATTTAGAAACATCTTAATGTAATATAAGTAAATAAAATGAATTTTAAACGAGCATGCAAATTTTACGTATCGCTAGTGATAGCGGCATATATAAACACGCTAGTGTTCTAGGGTTAAAGTTTTAATATTTTATTTTGTAAACTCTTTACTGAATATGCTATGAAAATTTTAGAATTAAATTATTCTAAATATTATACTGTTCTAATATGTTTCTGGTAATAAAATATAGCTTTGAATTGAGTGGCTTATGTGTTATTCCTCCTCCAAGAACATTAATTTGGTGGAAAAATTAAATTCTGATTTAGCCGTTTAATCTTGGCAGAAGCCAAAACATCGAAGTAATGTTAAATTGTTATCTATTTCAGAACCTAAAATCTGTTGTACTAAATCAATTAAAAGTTTCGAATCAACAAAAAAGTTGTTCGATATTTAATAGGTCCGAACATTCTGCAGAGTGCTAAATTCAGGCGTCAACTTTCCTTCGCATCTAAGCTTGATTTTTCTCCCTGGGGGTCGAAAAGCTTAGCGGGTGCAAAACAAGACATCTATCACTATGTCTGTCTGTCTATCGGCTTTTGAGTTAAACATGTAGATGAAAACCGAATATTATGTGTTTGCCGCTTCTTAACAATTTCTAGAATTTTTATGATATTATAGTTATGTTTCAGGGGTGCATATCATGTATTTAAACCATGTTTACATTGGGTATTTCTGTATTTTATTGGAATTACGGCATCTACAGTGACTAATAGTGGAAAGTAAAGTTTCTGTAACTTAATTTTTTTTTTTGTTATCAGCTGGAATATTCTAAAACATGAGTGGAAATAATTTCATCAAACATAGCTCCATTTGTTTAAAAAGCTTCAATCATAAGTATTCAACATTTATTCGCAAATCTCCTAACAGCCATCTTCTCAGAGGATTGACTTTTACATTCTATGGTGAAAGGAATGTATCTGTTGTAGTCCGCATGCTCAAGGGTGCCTTAAAAATTCGATACATAATATTAGGATCAGCCGTCGGCGGTGGTGTACAGTTGTCTAAGGTATTACGATTGTAACTTTTTTTTTTAATTCATTGTTATTTCGTCTGAAAGGTTTTTGTACGGTGATTATTAAACACATTCCTCCTCATTACCTATTTCAGTAATCATGTATATCAAATACATGTAGTCCTAAGAATGAATATAAAGCACGTTTTGGTAGTTACCTGATTAGCATTTAAGAACGGATGCAATTAAAGATATAAGTACCATTAGTTGATAGGACCATTGAACTGTTGCAGCTCGTCTCAACTTTACGATCCCAGGAAGTGAATCGATTACTTGCATGGATTTTTAGCAGTTTTCTCCATACATTTTACGAATATGAGGTCTTACAAGAAGTCATCCATTTTAAAGTACACAGCGATGGTATAAGTTAGCAAATAACCGAATTTTCTGATGCAATTGTTGGTAACTAATGAATGCAAATATGTTATCAGCTTAAAACAGCTGGCAAAAGTTGACCTCATTTTGAGCTGTTTTTATTCGAAATCATTGTACCAAAAATTAATTTGCTGTTAACTGATTTCTGATGTATTCCTGAGAGAATCTGTTCAATATAAATTGATCAGAAGTCATTTGGTTTGCACACTTAATAATCATCTTGTTTTTCAGTATTTGATCATATAAGTCATGCTTTGCTTTTAAAAAAAAGTAGTGACATTTTTATCCAAAAATAGAACTGTGCTTAGGTCATGACTTTTTGCAAATGAGAGCAAAAATACATTGTAAATATTCACTTATTCCCACTTTTAAAATCCTATGTTTCCATTTCAAATAATAAGAGCAAATAATGCATTGTAAATATTCTGTGCAATGAAATATATACTGTATTATTTCATAATTTAATGTTAATAATGTCTGTATATCATTTACTAATTAAAATTTTATATAATTAACATTGCCTTATATAGACTTGGTATTATCTGCAATTTCATATAATTGTAAGAAGAAAAGTATTATCATCAGCTAGCAGAAGCAGTTTTCCGTTTTCTTCTAATTGCAGGATACCCAAATTTGTGTCACCAAAATACAATAAAAGTTCAAAAACCCATACACATTGAATTTGGGATTACGTGGTTTTCTGAATTTTGTAGATTTCATGTCTTAAAATTAAAAAAATAAAACATAAAAGCAATTAATTTCTCTTTGTTTTTATGGAGAGATATATATTAAATACATTAATAATAAAAGCATATTTTTTAAAAAAAATATCTGTTTACAGCAATAAGTTTTCAGATGTTCTAATTTGAGTTCCTGAACCCTGAGACTATTATTTCTTAATTAATCATGCAATTCTGCTTTTGTGTATTCATAATTTTCATTGATACTCACAAGAGAATCAGTGTATTTTTAACTTGCCATTGTGACAGAAAATAAAAAGTGCTAGTTTTAATTCCATCCATAATGAAAATTAAAAATTCCTGTTCTTTTCTGAAACTGGGATAGCAGCAGGGCAGGCACCAAAAATGGTGCAGCCACACCAGACTTCAAAATTTTTGGATTTCAGGAAGCACCCAGCAGCAAAATTTAGGAGAGGTCCTGGCAGCAGAATACTTCGAATTTAAACAGGTGATGGGCAGCAAAATTTAGGATTTGTAGAGATTGCATCAATTGGCAAAATGCCTATTGCTGGCTCTGAAAGAAGTTTTTATTAAACATAACTATTGGTCTTTATAAACATAACCGTTGGTATGAGTGTAAATTTAAACAGTAATAGCAATCCTAACTAGTAACTAACATCCAAAAACCATTCTAACTTAAAAACAAGGACAGAGTTATTTGAATATAGCATTTCGTTACATACACTTTGTTATTCTGAAACAATTTTGTGACAGCTATTTGCCAACTGCCCACTAATAAAAGCCATTTATCACAAATCTCTTATCAAATCTCATGAGAAATGTGTCTGGATCAGAAACCGTAGATATATAACAACTAGTAAATCGTGTAGTAAAACCTAATTACACAGCTGGTATTAAGCATGAAAGTAGAAAAGAGTCAAAATATACTTGTTTCGAAGCAGGGCATTAATGGTACTGTGGATTTTTTTTTTTTTTAAAATTTATTTCAGAACTATTTGCATACTATCTCACTAAAATTAACAAATTATAAAAAATTATCAGTATAATTAAAACATTGCTTCTGGCTACTGTAATATGAGTATGTGATTTCACGTTTTCAGTATGTTTCTCCGTACTCATATCCTGTGTACTGAAAATGATTTTGGTAATTTCAATATTTTACTTTTAATACAGTGTAAAAATTAATTACAATTATCTTTATTTTAAGCTGTGGATAAAATAAATATAAGAAAAATGTTTATAATAAATACTTAGTTAATATATATTATAAATTTTTTTAAGAACATATTTATTTGAAGTCTACAGTTTTAAATAAAATGTTCTAATAATGTGGATCAGAGATTATACTATATAACATACTGCTATTTAGTGAAATCAGCTATTAGTCAGCTACCTGTTACGATCAACAGAAAATATACAATTTTTATCATAGATTCAGAATGAGAAAAGTGGTTTAAAGTAATGACTAATAATTTTTTTTAGTCCAAAGGGATTGAGTCCCGAAGGACTATTACTTTCGTTTTGAGATTTTGCGTCGGAAACACAATAACAGCGTATCACTTTTCAAATTGTTGCCACTAAATGTTATCGCTCTGAATTAAATTTTAAAAAATGAAAAATCTGCATAAATGTATGCATGTTTTTTCTTTTTTTGACGTAGCTTTCTCTTCAAAAATCGTCTGCGTGTGTTGCACGGGAAAATAAAAAGGAATTTTAATTACAGTTCTAAATAAATAGCCAAATAAATGTGAAATTCGTAACAATATTCTCTAAAACTTTAACGAATTTTTCATTAACAAACTCAAAGATTTCAAAG
>KK112803.1:102875-126871 GCA_000611955.2 Stegodyphus mimosarum | reverse complement strand
TTTTTTTTTTTTTTTTTTTTATTATTATCAAACTCTAAATGCAAAATTTTACTGATGAAGCTTATTTATGAAAAGGTATTTCATATTTCTGTTATAAATACATTGCTACAGTGTAAGATTTTGTCAGTGTAGAAATTGTTAAAGTCAAAAATGAAATAAAAGTCTTCTGATTCAAAATTAATAAGTTAAAATAACTTATCCAATCAACAGCTTATTTATTGCATATATTTTCTCATAAAAGATGCTACAACTTTTTTTTAATCAAGTTTTATGCTTAACTAATGTATGCTTCATGTATTACTGTTACTACATGTATGATCAAAACATGCTGAATCATGATGTAAAATGTATTATTCATGATGTAAATGTTTTATGCACTTTATTTGGTTTCTTTCATATTCATACAAGATTATCAATTCCAGTTGTGACAGTCTTGCTCAATTAAAACAGTACAAGGTTAATCATTAGTTGTAGATATAAGTTTAGTGACTTCTGACAAAATGTTTGTTTGGTGACAGTCATAAAAGTGATTATCAATAGAATATAATAGCTTACTTCTATACTGAATGAGGAAATCTGTTTCCAATAAAGTCAAAAAATTGCAAAAGCCATCCACATTTAGTTTTTGACAGCTAGAAGGCTATGTGGATTTTAGGCATTAATGCATTCTGTATTTGTAATCCAGATTATGTAATATAATTGTATATGTTTTGTTTGTAAATGTCCTACAATCAGCTGTGTATGAGGTAAACTAAGCCACTTCACAGAAATCACTGTATAGTCATTATGCACACAGCTGGCAGTAACTCTTTGTTTCTTTATGTTACGCTCATTTATGGACAAACATTTGGTATCTTTCTTCTATCTTCTTGAATGGCAAAAAAGTCATAAGGTTAAAATTTTTTTTCACCAGAAAGAAACTAATGTATTAACAGGCTACTGATATTTTATGCAGACCTTTTAATACTATTTCCAAATCATTTGATATATACACTTATATCTTTTATGTTTTACCTTGTAATCATTATCCCATATAATATTAAGAAATTTATTGCATTAGGAAATATAAAATTAACAGAAAACTCAAATGAATGCAGTTTGCATCAAACCAATTTTTTAAGTACAATCCAGTACTTCTAGTAATGTTCAAATGTAAATTGCTGGTCATTAAGACCAGTAATATGTTTTTTAATAAAACAAAGTATCATTCTGTGCAGGCTAGGCTTCAAATTACAATTCACTATCTTGTATTTTTCACCCTGTGAAGTGCCTTCAGTAGTAGATTAATGATCTCATAATTGAATATCACTTCCCATAATTTTTTTCTGTACCAAATGAGATTGTGTAAACTTCTCCCAGTACTATTTTTGACTTTTCCTTATTAATTTGTAATATTAAGAAAATTCTCAATTGCTAAGGATACATAGTGCCAAATTTTTATGTAAATTCCAGAAATATGATGAATGGAAAGAACAACTACCGGATTTTAGCTGGATAACTGATATGCTCCCCCCATCTGAGAAAATGGATGAATTTCGAGAAACTCTTCTAGACTTGAAAAATCAAATTTCATTACCTGAAAAAGGATGGGTGAAAAGACATTTATCTTCCCTCTCTGATCAAATTGAAAACCTGGGAGAATTATTTGGTGATGATGCTTCAGATGGAGATCCCCTTACTGCAGTGGCTGAGGGTAAGACTAGTATGTTTTATTTCTTTTTATATATGTATTTGATATCTACTTCTATTACTACTATACAGTATGTCCGAAATTAAGGAACCCTATTTCAAAGCTGCATAGAGCTGAAACCAGTCAACTGTTTTCTGATGATTTCTAATGGTTGTTTGTTAAAATTATGTGGCGATCTTAATGAATAAATGCGAATGTTTTCAGTGAAAAAAATAGTTACAAATAATATCATCAGATGGTATTTTACTTTGAAATCCTGTAATAAAAATAAAAATATTTCTTGGCACCATGTAGCTGTTGTTATAAAACCTAAAAACATTTGCAGAGATTTTATTTTCAACGTGATTGTTGCTTATGATGATAATACGTATACATAATTGCATTTTGCTAGTAAAATTGTTTTACCAAAATAGTAATTCTGTAGTAGCTGCTGTGTGGAAGTTTGGAAAATGAAAATGAAATTCAAGGAAACAGAGTTGTTTACCGTTTGTCCTGGAGGAGGAAGAAAACTTTGTTTTTACCACCTGAAGTGCAACCTTCTGTATTTAGAGGATGCATCATCAAACTTTCAAGCTAGCACCAGTATTCGGCATGTAGCAGAGGTGTCGGATAGGCAATTTTCAACTGACCAATAAGATCTCATGGAATATCCTTCAATATTCCGTACAAACTTTCCCTGGTGCAGCACTCACCTGCACATGATTTTGAACCTGTCATGAACACTATCTTAAGAGTTCCATTGCATTCACCAAAAGTGATGGCATGCTGTGGATTTTCTGCATCGTTTATTCTTGGCCTATCTTTTTCCAAGGAGTTCTACAGGTCCAGTGACATGCGTTTCAGTTAGATAAGAAATTGTTTCTGCTTTACAAGAATGTCAGTGAACTGCATGCACAATCTTTACACAAGGGGGAGCTCCTCCTCACATTGCATAGCATAGTATGAATGTTCTTAAATGTCATTTTACAGAAGAATGGGCTATCAGCCAGCACTCGTGTGGCCTTTCCTATCCTCAGACCCCAATCCATGTGATTTTTGGCTTTAAAGGAATTCTAAACATCTGATAAGTTGCAACAATCAAAGAACTTTACCTGATTTTAAAGCCAGCATTTCCATGCACACACTTTGGTCAACTCTGGAGCATGCCATCTTGTGGTTTCAGATGGTAGCTTTCAGTTATGACTATCAATAAAACAGATGTAATAAAATTTATGAAATTGTAGAACTATTGTAAAGGTGTGGCTAAATTTGTAATTTATTAATACAATGCCCTCCTGTTGTGATGTTTAGGTACGCTTCTGTTATCGAGAACGTATTCAGAAATGTATGTATGTATGGATTCGAGGAGTATGCATGTATACATACAGGACATACATGCATATGTATGTATGTGCATTAAAAATAAATATATTTGTACATACATACACACACATGTGCATACGTACATTTAACAGAGGAGTACCAATATTTGTAATAATTTTTTTTCACTGAAAGATATTCCCATTCCTTCATAAAGTCCACCACAAAATTTCACAGTTTTCTGATGACTGGTTTTACTTGTAAGTTTAAAATAGAGTTTTCTAATTCTAAACAGCCTGTATAAATTAATCCTGTATCATATACTGACAGTAATTCTTAAGATTCCAGATGTTACCTAGTTAATAGATTTTTCAGATTTCTTTCTGTAAGTTATCTAATTGTCATTATCAAGAGCTGAACTGTGACCATGAGAAATTTAATGATGTCAGCTGTATTTATGTTGCTACATTTCTGATGGTTTTAATCTATAATTAGTGGATCTGCCATATGATGATTTTAATCCATAACTAAGTTCCACAGTCTAATGGCTTTAGTTCTTTTTAAATCTACAACAGTAAAAGACAATCATTATGCGTTCAAATAGAACAGGAGAGGGAAGAAAAATATAAACTTATTTCAATATGAGTAAGAATACTTTATTGAAATCTGAGTGTAAGACGGTTTAGATGTAAGATAATTATTGTTAAAATGCTTCATGAAGGGCAAAGAGAAATTTTATGTAAGAGACATAAATCCTGGTATTTGTGAATGAAATATATTTAAGATATTCTGCTAGAAATGTGATGAACTGTTCTGTAATTTTCTCACAGTTACCTTTTTTTTAATTTTTGAGAAACAAATAAATATAGGCATCTGACTTAAGTATAGTTTACAATTAATATCACTTCCATTCATAAGAATCTTTCATGTTTTTTACATTTGTTGAAATAAGCTGCTTTGGGCCCTAATGAAACAGGTTTTGAAACAGGTTGGTTGTTTGTTTGGTAATGCAAGTTTGTTCACTTATGCTCGTTTGTGTTTATAACCTTTCATATGACTATATGTAGTGTATTGACTCTCTCAATAGATTGAAACATCAATAAACACATCTTTATTTTTTGCTACTTAGATTTTCATGGAACACCCTAAACATATCTTTATTTTTCACTACTTAGATTTTCGTAAAACACATAAAGCCCCATACCAGCTATTATCTCTCATGCCACTCACTCATTACACTTTCAGCTGAGGGGTACTGCTGCTCGTTCATGCACAAACAAACTGGACCGAGGAAAAAGCAGAATGTTTCGAATGTTGCGAAGGTAAGAATAATGTTAAAAGAAAATCTTTGAAGTCAAAGGACAGTTGCATAATCATTAAAATGCTGTGTGTAACCTGTAAACAAAGCGATCATTGCTGATTTGAATGTTAAAAAGGCGAAGGTGAAAAAAAACGTAATGTGCATTGTCTGTCTCCACGACATATCGCCGAAAGCAGAATGCATTGCAGTATTATCTATGAGAAACAATTATTCAGGTAAAAATGGAAAAAATGTTATCACAATAGATAAATCTTGGATATGTTTAAATGACTGCAATAAAAAGAGACCCTTTTATTACCATCAAAGAGGAAAAAAAAATCTTAAAATATGGTTCAAAGAATCTAAAGAAAGTTTCTCAAAGAGATTTATGATTGTTGCTGATTTTCGATATAATGGCAAATTAAAAATAAAGAGAGTGGAGAAGAATGTTAAGGTTAACTCCATATATTATCAGGAACATATTTTATATGCTGTTTTCAAATATGAAATAGCTTCTATTTGCTTGCAGTGCCATCAGTCAACAGAACTGCATCAAGACAAAAGCAAGCAGCTTCCCATCAAAATCTACTGTTAATTTCCTGGGAAAAAGTGAAACAAGAAACGTGTATCAAAGCCGTACCCTTCACTCAGATCCCTATTAAATCTCCTGATGTATCATCCACAAATTGTTTTACTTTTGGATTTTATAAAAGCAGATTGTCCAGATGTTAACCTACAACCCTCATTGAACTTGGAAAGCTATTCAAGAGGAATAGGATGAAATACCTCTTCCGCCAACAAAAAAAGGTCTATTATCTTGGAAATTACGGTATAGAAAGATAGTGAAGAATGAGGGTTATGAAATGGAACATTTAGAACATAAAAATTTTAGGTAAAATATTTCTGTAAAGACGATGAAAATCGTCTAAAAAGTTTGCAAATGGTTTGTGAAGATCTTTACATGCAGGAAGTTTAAAAAAAATTCTCAATAAAGCTTTTTCAAAGTTAAATGAAAGCATTTTGAATGAAATTCTTCAAAGAAAGCTGTTCTGAGGCCTTTTTGTGTTTGGCAGGCTGCTATAAAAGCAGTTATCTGAAATGAATAAACTCTGTGGTTAAAGAGGATTTTGGTGTAGAAAAACTTGCTGGTTACTCCACAAGGGCAATACAGTTCAAGAATAGTTCACAGGATGATTCACACAGTCTTGGCACCTCATTTTATCTGGAACAAAGTTCAGGGATCAAAAAGTTCTGGCCGGATACTATGACACAAATGGAAGGCTAGTCGACGGGATTTTCCATCTTGCAGGCACACAAGCCAGCTGCTTTGACCTTGAGAGAACACATCTGCTCTTGTCCGCAGCTAATGCTCATCTGAACCTCTTTGCATTGCTCTGGCAGCAACTGAAGTGACGTCAGTCTTTGATGAGTGTACTTCCCACATTTCATACTTTTTGCAACCTTGTATGTAGAGTCACAAACTTGTATTTAGAGAGCATTCACAAATATGTTGGCAACGAACTTTTTGCTGAGCTCATCAAAGGCTATTGCTGTTTTTAAAATGGCACAATAAGGATTCCATACAAGAATACTCAATCAATAAAATTAAAAAAAGCAAGATACATTATTAATAAAATACCTTTTCAAGAAACCTTTCTTTTTTGTGCTATTATTCTATTTCATGTACATTGCAATCTGTTTTTGCTTAAATAAACATCGAGAATTGCACGAACGGATTGTGCACTGGCCAAAACCTGGATTTCCGCATAAATACTTTTTGGCAACATCATGGTTTCATTTATTTAACTATGGCAAAGCCTGGTAGTGCTATCTGTGTAAGGAAAAGGATGCTTTTATAAAGAACTTTCTAAGGAAACTGGCTTGTATCCACATTACGTATGGTAAAATCACAAAAATACCCTTGCAGCCAGCTTGTTCCCAGGGATTCAAACCCAAATTGAACTTCCAGTATTCAGAAACTTTAGGTCTTTGCTGCTGCTAGGCATGCAACGTCATAGGCCTTCTAACGGCCAAGCAGTAAAAACATCTTGACCTGCCACATAGCTATTTGTATGATGTACTGCTTTGCCTCATGAATACTTTTTTCATGTTTTTCAGAAGATAATCAGAAAGTACAAAATAATTTTATGGAATAAATGTCATTTTACAGAAGACAAAAGAAAAATTTGTCCTTAGGTAATGTGGAAATTTCATTTCCCAGTTTTCACAATTTGCATTTAAAAGCTGTTGAAATATAATCTAAAATATATTTCATTGAAAAACCCACATTTTATTTTTGTAGGTACAGTTTTAACATATCTAGTTGTAATGAAAGTTTTCCACCAAAAAGCATTCTTAATAAAGTTATTTATTATAGTAAACATGAAAGCAGATCCTTTAATGTAGGTAGTAATTATCACCTAAATCTATAATTTTCTGCCAACATTTTGATAGTTTTTCAAAGCCTTCAGCCAAGAAACTTGATGGCCACGAGTCCAAAAAGCAGATCAACCTCACTTCGACGTCCTGTGCAGAATGGAAGATAGTAGCTGCAGGTGCAAAAAAAGGTAGAAGATCAAAGGAGCGATGTAGGAGCTATACTGTGGGTGTGGTCATAGATTACATTCGAGTCTGTACAGAGTCCAGCTTTGTAGTACGCACTTGTAGCATTATCTTGGTAGAACATTACCTTTTTGTGCCGGAACTCAGTTTGACGTTTTTCCTTTTCAGCAGCATCAACGTAGCCTAGCATTTCACTGTACACCTTAAGCTGTGTTCACCCTAGTCCGTTGGGGCGCAAAGCAGCAACGCGGAAATAAACGCTTTCCACGTACGTCAGTTCACACCAGCACGGCAACTTTCGCTTTAAAAGTTGTCATGTGCTCGCACTAGATGGCTCTTTGTATCAGAACAATGGGAAATTTTTGTGTGGTATTTTGACTTTTTACGATTACATTTTAAAATTAAAATGGGTTTAATTTCTGAATTAATGGATTAATTAATCAAAACTTATTTTACTTTTGTAAGAGAAGCAGAATGCAGTGGTTTATATTAATTTAATATGTGAGAGATGACTGCAGCAAGGAGATGCAGATAATTTAGTTGAAGAAATGCACTTGAAAGAAACGAAATTTCTTTTAATTACTTTTGCATCAATTCGATGAATTTCTAGCCTCATTTATTCAAAAGCAGAATATTAATTTTTGTCAGAATATTGCAGAAAAGAATCGTTTGATTTCTTTTAATTACTTTTGCATCAATTCGATGAATTTCTAGCCTCATTTATTCAAAAGCAGAACATTAATTTTTGTCAGAATATCGCAGAAAAGAATCGTTTGGAAGACAGGAATAAGATATCCCTGAAAAGGATCGTTGTATATATCTAACGCTATATATATCAAATTTTATTTATTTAGGAATTTTGTTGAATGATAATTAAAAAATCCTAATTTCATAATCGTATTTTGGAGAGCAAAATTTTCATGGGACAGAATACCATAAATGTTTTTGCATGATGTATGAACTTTCTTAAGTGTTTCATTACATGGTTTAAGTAATGCAAGAAAAATATATTTTGTTTAGATATATCTAGGATATACAGCATTACTAATTTAAATATCACACTTAAAAAAAAGCACTTATTTTTAACTTAATAAACAACAGCAATTTTAAAAAAAAGTTTTAGTTTCTGCCTTATGTACGTATTTTTTACCTTAAATGTAACAGTAATTACTTCAGTTAGTCATTCATATATTAATGAACAGCCATTACCTATTTTATAAGGTCACTTTTATCTAAAATTCATTGAAATAACCTCATTTTATATACTACTTTATTTACGTTAAAAATTGAATTCCACAATTAGGAAATTTGCTAATGCCCATGCAAAAGTACTTTAAATTAATGAAAATTTATTATCAAGATTAAACATCTGGTTTAGTTCATATATAAATTGTTCGTAAAGTGGTCATGCATGTTCAGAAAAACAAACATGAAGCCATTAAAATGCTCGGAAGTATTCCATAAAATCAGCTACATACTAGCGAGCTTCTTTTCTGTATAAATTATAGTTTTCTTAATTTTTCTGAACAAATGGTTTACTCGTCACCACTCGTTTAAATTTCAGAACTCGCTAAATTTTCTAATTAGATTGAAGCAGCAACTTCATACTAATACCAATATCGCTTTTGCTAGTCTCGTATCAGCCGAAATTAAATCAGATCGTAGTAGTCAGATCATCTTATAAATTATACCAAATGCTCGTTGTCAAAAGAAGAATAATGCATACAATGTCGAGCGAAAATTAGCTTTATAGGAATAATGAATGAAATGAAGTGAAAAATAAATATAATCTTCTTGTGTCCCTTCCCCCCCAAAAAAAATGTCGCGGTAGATATTAAAAAAATGGTGTATTTCTACCATCAAAGGTAGGAAAAAGCAAGGCTCGAACCCGCAATATAAGACACGCTGAATTTTCTACTTGAGCATGTTACCTCCGCTCTAAGGTATCTTGCGGATAAGCATGGTTTTCACACTTCATCTTCAGGAAACTGAAGAAGCAACTGGGCTACTCTGAAACTAGCGATAATATTTTCTATACGTATTTTTTTTTAAAATACCAACTCCATTACAACACCACTCCTGGTGACACTTCAATCCAAAATCTTTAACTCAAGAAGCCAACGTTTTATCCACTAAGCAACAAGAGCAACCTTAATGTGATGTAAATATTTTTAAGAAAAATTCAAAATCTGAAATTTCGAAATCCATCACTATTTTTTCGCAATAGTCTATTGCATTAGATTATTCTGTAAAAATTATCAACCATATATAATTTATGGTTAAATTTTAAGGAATATTATTTCTAATAAACATGAGAGTTTGCCTTTAAATAATTTATAAAGCTATTTATTCTATTAGCGTATGCAGTTTTTTATTATTATCTGAAATTTTTATTAAGATTAGTCCATTTGACTTTTTTTTTTTTTTTTCATCACGAAGAATTTTCGGAAGTGCAAACATTTAAAAACCATGGTATAAACAGGACGTTTGAAACGAGATGCTTGAAACTCATGCGTGAAGCGTCGAAAAGTTGAAGTTAGTGCACATGATTTGGTGACATTCTGTAACTGACGTTTTACAACAGAACTGGAAGTAAATGATGGTTGTAATCTGGTAGCATGATATGAGTATTAAATCAACTCTTTCTTGGTTTTAATAGTAATACAAATGTTGTGTAGCGAAATTAAGCTAATTCATTCGTTCATTCGTTTATATTCTAAATTATGCTACACAATGTGTATTTATTTAATTTCTGTGTTAATTTGGTTTACCTTAATATCAATGGTCCCATGTTCTCTTTACTGATGAGTCGCGGTTTAGTTTAACTGGTGATTCTAAACGCTATTGGCAGCAGACAATGGGATGAGGGATGTGGGATGTTTTTTATGTTATAATCTGGATTCTAAAATACTTAATTTGAGTTTATATATTTATAATTACACTAGAAGAAACAGAAAGATTTGCACTTTAATTTAAAATTATTTTCAAGTTGATAACTTAATTAGTTTGTGAAAGATGCTAATTTAATTAACAAAATTTTGTAGCTTTCGTAGGATTTAGTGTGATTGCTTCTCTTGCCACTATTAAGCTGCTTTTGGGTGATGCATGCAGATTTATGAGAATATACACTCATGTCCAAAATTATCTTTACATACCCAAAAATGATGATATTCAATGAAATATCGAATCAATGTGATCCGTATTTGCAGGGAATGTGTGAAAACCAAGCCTAATTAGAATTATCCAATCAAAAGTAATCAAACGGTTTGTGATATGCAAATCTAGGCGTTACGTCATCCAAGGGTGAATCAAGCGCTTTGCGCAAACTGAATATTTGAGTGAATTTCTGTAACACAGCGTTTGATTTCAGTGTGTAGGGACTCAAAGCGGTTTGTTATGGCTTCGAAGTATCATTTGGAAGAATCTGTAAAGTGGCGAATTATCGGCCGTTTAGAAGCAGGGCAGTCAATCATGGAAACAGCCACATGTCTGAATATTTTAAGACAGACAGTCTCTAAGCTATGGAAACAGTTTCAAAGTGATGGAAGTGTTGTAAGGAGGCCTGGACAAGGTCGGAAACGAATGACAACTGCTTCTGAAGATCGGTATCTGGCATTAACTTCCCGTCATAACAGAAAGGCTACTGCTAGCCAGTTAAGTTCAGAGCTTGCAGTCGCCACTGGAACTGTTGCATCACGGCAAACAATATATAGAAGGCTTAATGAAAAAGGCCTTTAAGCCAGAAAGCCAAGGGTATGTGTTTTACTGTCTTCACAGAAAAAGAGGGATCCCTTTAATTGGTGTAAAGAACATCAAAACTGGACTGAACATCAATGGTCCCATGTTCTCTTTACTGATGAGTCGCGGTTTAGTTTAACTGGTGATTCTAAACGCTATTGGCAGCAGACAATGGGATGAGGGATGTTTTTATGTTATAATCTGGATTCTAAAATACTTAATTTGAGTTTATATATTTATAATTACACTAGAAGAAACAGAAAGATTTGCACTTTAATTTAAAATTATTTTCAAGTTGATAACTTAATTAGTTTGGGAAAGATGCTAATTTAATTTACAAAATTTTGTAGCTTTCGTAGGATTTAGTGTGATTGCTATCTTGCCACTATTAAGCTGCTTTTGGGTGATGTATGCAGATTTGTGAGAATATATTACAGATGTTATACTCAAGTCACCTTGTGTTTCCGGTAGAGTACCAGGTTTACTGTTAACATCTGTTTTTATTTGGCGAGTTTCTGGCGAGATTAAGGAAAGGTGTTGAATTAACGTTTTGAAAAGTAAGAATTTTTATACTGTTTTCTTCGGGGCGTTTTTATCAGGAATTGTTACCCTTTTGAGTGAGCTTTGGCGCCGTTGGTAGCCGTTTGTAGCAAAAAGCCGGTCCACTCGATTTTCTCTCTCTCTCTCGAATGCTCTTTTCCTCCGGTTTTGAATATGCTGAATCTATGTAGGACGAGGGGCCATTTCCTGCTCCTTCTGGCTTCAGCATAAAAATGCTGATTGAAATCTCTGGAAAGTGGACATGCCTTATATCGTTCTACATCTTACCTTAGTGTGTTGTTTGCAGAAGCTGTGTAGCAAGAACGTGCCATTCAGTTATCTTCAAGAAGAGAAACTGGTACCCAGAACGCTAAATTTTCCTGTTCTTCCTAAATTATGAAATGTAGATGGTCATCTTCCAATCTAAAGAGCTTCTAAACTGAACCATTGTGTTTATTTTCCATGCTACCAGTGAACCTGTTAAGTAACTTGTGTTAAATGTTCTTTTATTCTTAAGGTTGTTAACCACTTAATTTTGTTCGTAAACTCTTAATATTAACTTGTTTTTTATATTGTTGTTTAATTTCTGGTTATTTTGACTCTTAAGGTCATTTTCACTTTTAAAGTTCTTTGTTTTACACAAGTTGGTGTATAAAGATCAATAAGTTTTGTTTCACGTACCCCTCTTTCTGGTAAGGTTTGAATCCATATTTTCTGAGTCTGCTGGCATAGTCGTTTATGGTGTTGTAGAAACATTTCTTAAGAGACCTGAATTTAGCTGTGTAATTATTATATTCAGTTGTAGAAACATTCTTAAGAAACATGAATTTCGCTATGTAATTATTATATATCTACTGTAGAAACCTACTTAAGAGACCTGAATTTAGCTGTGTAATTATTATAGTATTTCAACTGAAGAAACATGAATTTCGCTGTGTAATTATTATATTTCAACTGTAGAAACATTCTTCGGTGTTTAATTTAATTTAGTTAATTAAATGCTAGTTTTTGAAAGTTCACTTTTCGTACATTATTACATTGGTTCACTTTACTCGTAGTTCCATTTCAGACATTTTGTACTTAATGATGATGATATTTTTTTTACAAATTTCACAATACAGTTTTCTAAAGCAAGTCTCTTTCTTTCAAATGCCAAAAATCATTTGACAAAATATGATTAAGCATGGCAACACAAACTGTTTGTGCAGACAATATTTGCAGAAGCAGGAAACTTTCGTTAAAACCCGATATTAAGTGATCCATTAAACTCTTTTACCATTGAAGCCATTTTTATTATAAAGCATTGAAAAGGTAAAATTGAGAAAAGCTGTAATTGTAATTACATGAATAAATACTTATGGAATAATTTTTTAAAATATCATTTGAAATTAAAAATGAGAACATGTTCTACAGAAAATGAATAAAAGAAATTGAAATTTGATAAACCAGACACCTGTGCTGTTGTGTGTGACTGAATCATTAATATTGTTCGGTTGAATGGTCTGAATAATGTACCTTAAATTACCCCTAAAATTATACATCAAGAAAACATAAGTAAATTTATTTCTTTTAACTTAATTATGAAAGTTTGTTTTCATCCCTAATGTTTTCTTAATTATAAAAGTGTGTTTTCATCCCTAATCTTAAACAACATATATAAGGTGGATATAGTTACAGAATTACAGAAGGCCATATGGGGAAATCCTCATTGCAGTGAGTGAGAACATTCATCTTTGGTGTGCAATTTGCATGTGTTCATGCCGTAACATGAGGATAAAAACTTGAACTTTCTCACCAAGACTTGCTTCTTCCCCCTTTTTTTTTTGCCTGTTTATGGCCGATGTCTGGTGTCGGCTCATGTATGTTAATGTTTAAGTATTTAGCTCTTGTGAGATGTGCTTTACTTTTCTTAAAAGTTAAACAAAGTTGGTTTTAACTGTTAGCTGAAATTTTGTGATTCTTAGGCCTTTCTGATGACTTTCTGGTGGAATCTAATGGCGATAAAACATCACCATAGGCATTTCAAGGAGAAATATTGTTATATTTAGATGTTGTTACATATGTGTTATATTTGGATGGTGTTGTATATGTGTTATATTTGGGTCTATATGATGTGAATTATTATTTTGGCACAAGTATAAAATACTGTTTTGAAAAGGAAAAAAAAAAAAAAAGGCATTAACAGGAGTTTGCAAAACAACCTGTAAAGCTAATCATACAGTGAGCCAAGGGAAATTAGCCTGCCTTTAGTACTGTTTCCGTACTCTGTAGAAAAGACTGTACCCTTTACTGTCTGTCTGTCCACCCAGAAACTTGGTGTTGTGAAAATAAGCAGTGTTAGAACTATTTTGCTGTCCTGTTCATTCTTTCTCATACACTGTTAGAAAGATGGTGTCCATCTTGTGATCTTACTGCTGGAAGTAGGCTACCTTTTCATCGGCTGTCATGCGTAGTGTAGTATGTGTCCTGTAGTCATAAACAACATAACTCAAATCAAAATTTAGTTTAGTTTAAACACCTACTCTGAGTGAGTTACTCAAGTCATTAAACTTTATCCTGAGTTCTCTTCCCAGTGATTACATAGATTGGCGGCTTCATATAGCTTGTGCAGTTTTTTTCACGTGTAATGAAAATCGAAGAATTCTTTTAATGTGTGCTCTATGCTGGAATATATTAAGCACTTTTAATTTGAAAATCGTTTAAATTTTTTTGAGAACATATTCATATTGCTATACATGTGTAACAATATGTATGCTTATTGTTGGACATTATACATGTAAAATAACATAATTTTCCTTATATATTACAAATGCAATTAAATTGCATCAAGAAAATTTTTCAACATGCAGGTTTCTCTCTGATACTTTGCTTTATTTAATGTAGCTGTTTTAATTCTATCTTTATTTTATTATTATTTGAACCTTTTACAGAAAATTAAAAATATTAAGATTCATAATATTTTGATATTCATAGATTTAGTCCTTGGTTCTTTTTTTAGTTCATTATTTGTGTCATTCAATAAAAGTGTATAAATTTTGTATTTTTTCATTTGATATGATAAGCCCTTAAAGTTTTACTTAACATGTTTTAGTTTAACATGTAACATGTTTAGATTTAGTCCAAGTTAGTTAAAATTTTGCTTAACATGTTTTAGTTTAACATGTAACATGTTTAGATTTAGTCCAAGTTAGTTAAAGTTTTGCTTAACATGTTTTAGTTTAATATGTAACATGTTTAGATTTAGTCCTTAGTTCTTTTTTTAGTTCATTATTTGTGTCATTCAATAAAAGTGTATAAATTTTGTATTTTTTCATTTGATATGATAAGCCCTTAAAGTTTTGCTTAACATGTTTTAGTTTAAGTTGTATACCCTGTTCATTATCAAATTTAAATGTTTTTGTTTTGCTGGCATATAGAATAAAATTATATTATATCAGGAAGGGAAATATCAAAGAAATTTTTATTTATATATATATTTTTTTCCTATTCTTCTATACATTCTAGTTGTTGATTATAGATCTTTAAGTGGCAAAAAGAAGGAAAAAAAAATATAAGTAACAAAATATTTTTAAAAAAGTATGCAATGAGTTAATTTTTTCTGAAGAATTTTTTTTTTTATTATTCTGAGTTTTTAGTTATGGCAATATAATCAAATGCCTTTCTCATTTGCTATCAGTTCATACACATTTTTGTAGAATTATGAAAGCCTGAATGAGTCACCTGAATTAACTAAAAAGAATTAGCTTTATATCTTAGTACATGAATCAAGATTCCTTTGGGGTTAAGACAAACTCTATTTTCTGATTTTTGCATACGGAATGTAGTTTTATATTTTATTTATTGTGATCTGTCCTGTAGTTCAAGTGGCAGCTCTTTGTCATTCAATTACATTTGTGGTATTTTTAAATATGTTACCAGATTTGCTCAGAGCATGTGTGTGTGCATCTGTGTGGTTTTTTATTTCTTATTTTTATTTCTTAAAATTTAAAGTAAGCATTTAATTGCATGTATGGTTTTCAACTTATAATTATTCTTCAGATACATTTTATGTATTAACTTTTATACTGGGACTTTTTTTACTTTAATAGGTTTTGCTATTTTAGGAGACTATTCTTCACCTTTGCCATTAGGTCTGTGGACTTTTTTTTTAAATATTATTTTATGTGCTTGTATTAAGATTTATTACAAGTATTATATTTTTTGCTGTGCCTGAAAATGTTCTACCCTCATAATAGTTTAAACAGAAATGTAATTTATTTTGCATTTTTTTTTATTAGCTGAGTAATAAAACTTAATTGTGACCTCAGTAAAAGTATTTTAATTTCCATAGAGTTACTTTGAACTACAAGCCAGGTATAATTTTTTTTCCTTGTAAAATTTCCTGTTAACTTACCATGTTCTAGTAATTCTGTAGTGTGGAAGCAAGTTATATTAATGCTAGTTTGCAAAATTAATGCAAGTACTAATCTCTTAATTCAATAATTATGTAAAAATGATGCTAAATGCAAAAACTGAAGTGTTCATTCAGAGATAATATTTAATTCATTATTTAATTCTAAAGAAATCTTAATAAGCAATGCTATGTTTTTATCATAATATTAAGTGACAGATAAAAAATTGCATTAAATTTACTTTTTTCTGTTTCATATTTTCAGGTTAATTTTTTAGATATAAAACATATTTATTGTGGTATGATTTGCTTGAATTAGTCAAATAAATTTTAAAATTAATAGTTATTATTAATAATGAATCAGATTTTATAAACAAACAAATATTATATTTAAATGTAATAAAAGGTTTCGTAAGAAGTATTAAATTTCATTATTATGTTATAAATACTTTCAGAATTTAATGTTAATTTTTTATTGCTATTATCAATTTGTATTTGCCCCTTTAAACTGTCACATAAGAATGTGAATTTTTCTATTTGTAATTTCTTTATTTTCAGTCATACATCTAATAAAATAGTGCTTTAAACTGACATTTTGGAAAGATTGGAGGTTTTTTTTATTTCTGAGATTTACCAGTCTTAGACCTGGTGATTTTTCCCATACATCTTTTATTTATTTGCCTTGTTTTAAATTATACTCTTTGGTATGATATTTGATAGTATGTTGTACAGCTCTTTTAATATAGTAGTAGAATTTATAAATCATGCATAATGTTATAAAATTGTTAATAGTGGATCCTTTGTCCTAAAATAATGGAATCATCGTCTTATAAATATGTAATCTTTTAATCTCTTTTCGAATAAAACAAAGCTTTTATCTAATTAAGTCAAGCACATTTTAGCAACTAACATATAAAGTGCTGTTTGGTTGATAAATGTTTTTTATTATTTAATTACGAAATTCTCAGAGGATCAAAGTGCTTAAATTTGTTATAATTCAATATACTTTCATTGTATAAAAATCAAAAATCTGCAAATAAATTATTTTATGAATTCTATAGCTTGAAGCTCTTTTTTAGTATAAAAGGAATTTTTAGCAACTGCAGCTTTTTATGAGTATACATTTTCACTTACTATTGAAAGCCTGAGCATTCCAGGTTCAAGTTGAGACCACAGATCAAAGCACAGATTAGGAAGAACTGTTTATTTGAAAGAGAGGGAGGCATTTGTTTCTTGTAAATGTAGATCTTATGTTATTTTAATGTCTAATTCGTAGGTTGGATTGGAATGTTCAGAATGTAGCAAAAAACTTGTGTCAAATATGAGGGATGCTTTTGTGGGGGATTTTTTAAGGAAAACTGTCTTATTTCCATATTAAATATGGAGAAAACCACAAATACTCCTATGCAGGTGCCATTTTGCAGGGATTTGAGTCTAATTCAAATTACCAGTATTTAGTGGTTTTACTGCTCAGTTGCTATTGGGCTTAAACAGTTGGAAGATAACATATGGCACTTTTTGAATTCTGCTGTCCAGAATAAAATTTACTCTCCCTATGGTTATCTGAACTATATTAGATCCAAACAGATAAAATTTACTCTCCCTATGGTTATCTGAACTATATTAGATCCAAACAGATTTGGATAAACTTCTCCTGAACTTTAAAAGTTGTTTAAAATTTATGACATATATATGTACCTTAAATTATATTAAGTTGGATGGCTAATGTAATATACTTTAATTTATAAATTATTAAAAAATAATGGAGACTTTTTCTTTTTATAGATATGGCACTTCACACAGCTATGTCTGCCACGTCCACTCCTCTAAGTGGTAGCTCATCTAGTTCAGATAAAGAAGAAAAAACTAGAATTGATAAATTACAAGAAGAGCTAATTAATGTGCAAGTAAGTATTTCATGCTCGTGTTCTTTTTAAACTAAAGAAATGTATATAGCCTAAGTTTTTTCGAATAATTTTAGCTGTTGCTGTCATGTACTTATCATTTACATAACATGAAAAATGTTGCCATGACATGAGACTTGAAGTATTCAACCTATCTTCCATGTGGCTTGCTAATAGGTAGTTTATAGAGTGTTGCAATTAGGCATTATGTAAAATCCTTATCATTTAAATTATAATTACTTAGCTGCCAAAGTGATTTGAGCAAGAAATGCATTTCTTAATAATTTAATGGTACTTTTCCATTATACACCTGTCATGCATTTTGAGAGAACTTGTATGCATAATTAATTATTCTTGTTTATCCATACACACACATATACACAGTCTCCAGATGGTGCTACCATTGGATCTCAGAAATTTTTTTTTTTTTTTTTACTCTTTCATAAGCACTAAAATGGTGTTCCAAGTGCATAACAGAGTACCAATTTAATATTAAAAATTGCGTTCATTGCTTTAAACATGTATTCAGTGTTTTAATAATATATCCAGTAGATAATTCTGAATGTTTGCAGCATTATTGTAACTTTTACAGATATTTATAATTTCGTATGTTACATACTTTGGTGCAGAATTATTTGGTTTTCTGAAGTAAAAATTACAGTGTTTAATTTAAGGTAAAATCTTAAAATAAAAATAAGGACTGTGTAAAAATTAATTTATAACCTAATTTATAAACTATTTTAACAACTGTTTTTTACCCTTTGTGAATGGCTGTCACTTATGTGTAATGGACATGATTTCATTTCTTGAGTTTTGAACATTGAACTATTTATTTAATTTTATTTACTTAGGTTATCGATTTTAAACTTAGAAATGAAACTGAATTATTAATAAAAGTGTGGTAATTAAGTAAAGCATGCAGAAATGGAATAAAAAGGAACAGCATATTTATTCACCAGAAAAATCACAAACTATGCAGATTTTTAAAGCCTCCTTTCAGTCAAGTGTATATATTCTGAAATTTTGTTGCTATAGTGAAGGGGAGAGTTTTGAAAATGCTGAAATAAAGAAACTTAATAATAATAAAACAATTTAGAAAAACTAACACTGACCCCAAGATGATGAAGAGGTCACAACAAAGAGCTAGGGAGAGGAACAGTGAGTTTGTGCGAGTTCATATTTCAGAAATATATACTCTTACTTTTCATGAGAAAAAAAGAAAATGCATAAATTAAGTAAATAAATGAAATGAATAGTTCACTTTCCAATACTCAAGAAATGAAATCATATCCATTATATGCAAATGATAGCCATTCATAAAGGCTAAAAGACAGTTATTGAAATAGTTTTTAAATTAGATTAATAAACTAATTTCTACACAGTTTAAAATTTTAATTTTCCTCCTATGTTTTTTGCAACATAAAATTCTGTAAAAATTGTAAATAAAATCTGGCACTGTGTGTAATCTTGTATAATATAAATAAACATATAAAATATGATTGTTAAATATTTGAAATGGAACATTTCTAGCATTAAACGATATATACCATACACTACATTACAGATTAGCCATTTATTTTCTCATGCAAATGGGTGTAAAAGATTTTTACATGTAGCCTGAAAAGATAGAGCAATGAAAAAGTAGCGTGCAATAAAAATAGAAGTATTTTTTTTTCATGTAATTTCAAGAGAATTCAGCACAATAGAAGTAATTTACTTCTTACTTAAAGCTCTAGATAAGAAATGAAACATACTTAATTTTGCTTGTGATTTTATGTTAATGACTGAAATGATAAAAATGGACAATGTTGTTTACCTTTGAGCTGAAAAATTTTGCTATTCTGTGTTCTATTCTTACTTAGCATGCATCTAATAATTTGTAAGTGCTTATTTTATAAGTTTGCCTCCCTCCCATCCTTATAAGATTATACAAACTGTAAATACTAAGTAGGTTAATTCAGGGGTATGACTCTAAGTGTTAAATGTGCTGAAAGTGGGAATAAAGTAAGAATTTAATTCTTGAATCTAATTTTTTTATTTCTTTTAATTTGATTTCTTAATATATTTAACAAAATACTGTCAGTCATATAAATCTCATTTTGCAGTATTTTTTATCATCTTGTTTCAAATATATTGCTAGCTTGTAATAAAATTCTCCTTTTATAGATAAAATACCAGAAAGAAGTGGAGCGATTAGAAAAGGAAAACAAAGAATTACGAAAACAAATTATGCTGAAATCCTTGAAATCAGAGCCTGTTAGAAAAATTAAGGTAAATTTCATGCTTCTAAGTTAATTTGTTATTCTTAAAAAAAAAAAAAAAAAAAAAAAAAAAAAAAAAGGAGAGAGAGATTTTTTTTTTTTTATTTTAAAAAAAAAAAAAAAAAAAAAAAAAAAAAAAGAGAGAGAGAGAGAATGATTTTTACAATGGTATTGGAATAATGTTTTAATTTTAATTAGATGTGTGTATCTGTATATAATTCACAATCACAGTATCTCTTTATTTCCAGAAATCACTTATTGATATGTATTCTGAAGTACTTGATGAGCTAAGCGACTATGACTCTAGTTACAACACTCAAGATCATTTGCCAAGGGTAAAAATTTAAACTGCATACTTAACATCTGCCTTTTTAAAACATTATTTTTCTTTACCTGATATCGTTAATTCTGTTTTGAATTATTTTATCTAAGTAATTCTCTTGTTTGGAAAGTTTATTTAAAAATTGTGCTTATTTTTAAAAATCCTATATTAGAATAAAAATTATGAAATGTACGTGCTTATAAATATTTTTGATTTCATATTATACAATAAAACACATATTCAATTATGTCAAAAGTATTTTTGTTTTTTGTGGAGACCTGTAGAATGTACCATATCGCTCTTTAGCATTTACGAGACTATCCATGAATGCAGTACATCTAACTTTTGTTCCATGTGGATTTTGATCTAACATGTTTCAAGGGAATTTAGAAATCATTTCTTAAATATCATTCCTACTCAAAAAATAAGTTTTAAAATCTGCTTTCATAAATGGTACCATTTTTAGTTCTTTACAATGGTTTATTAGCTTAACTTTGGAAATACATATTTTTGACCTTTAATATTCACAAAATAAAAACTGTACTGGCAGATCTATGGAAATGCTCTTTATTTTATAAAATCAACAAGTTGTCCTTTTTTTTTTTTTAATCTGCAGCTTGTTGTAACACATTTAGAAAAACATATTTAATTTGATAATGAATGAGAAAATTATGATAGTTACAGTTTAATAATTATGGAAATATATTTATTAAAAAATTGTTTAAAATCCACTTCAGTGGAGCCCATATTGCAATAAATCATCCAAGAATGACAACGAATAAAATTTAATAAACACACATATGTGAGTCTTATTTTTAAGTAATATTTTTCATTATTTATTCAGTGGCATTTTATCTTCATAAAGAATAGTTTACATTTTGAACTTGGTTAGCTAAATTTTTTGAAAAATTCAAATGAGAAAATTATTTAAGTTTTTTAATTTTGTAATTAAGAGGAATTATGTTATTACAATTAACTGTTGATTTCACTTCTTAAATATTGAATTTTTGAATCATTGAAACCTAAAGATACCTAAGATTACCTAAGATTAAACCTAAGATTTTTAAATACTGAAGTTCACACACTGTAGAATATTTCTTTTTTCGCCTTTAGTAATGCTTTATGCTTTTATTCTAACTTCTTATTGAAATGTTTACAACCGAACAAATGGGAAAAGGAAGAAGCAGATGACACTCTATAATTGAATTGAGAATAGCATTTCTTTGTCTATTATACGTGATGTGGATCACATTTGCCAACCCTTTCAGCTTATCATAACTCAGATATGTTGATCTGCAGATATGCAGGATAGCAACATGTTGTATGTTCTGGATATTTTAATGAAATCCATTTTACAACTCAGTTTGCAGACACGTATGAATTATTTACTTATATAAATATTACTTACTGTATGAATTATTTACTACAAGGGCTTTCTGCCTTACAGACATGTACAATATATTTCGGGTTTTAATAAAAGTTTCCTGCCACCACAGATATCGTCTCTGCAAACAGTTTGCATTGGTGTGTTTAAATATATTTTGTCAAGCGATTTTTGGCTTGTGAAAGAAAGAGACTTGCTTTAGAACACTATGTAGTGAAATTTGTAAAAAAATATTGTTATCGTTAAGTATCTGAAATGGAACTATTACCTTGCCAGATTAGAACCATCATTTACTTCCTGTTCTGTTGTGAAAAGGCAGCTACAGAATGTCACCAAATCATGTGTACAGCTTTAGGTACCTATGTTGTATCATATGACACTGTGAAAGCTTCTTACTGAAAGTTCAAAAACAAGGACTATGACATTCAATAAGCAGAGTGCTCTGGGCAGCCTACAGGTCTTAATGAAGTCCATCTGTGACAACTTGTGGAAGAAGATCAGTGTGCAACCATTCGAAAGCTTGCTAAGGAAATAGATGTTAGTGCCATGTCCATTAGTTACACCATGTATCATACGAACTTGACATATGAGTTCAATCGCTAGGTGCCACATGATCTTACTCAAGCAGGTAAGGTGAGACGTGTTTGGGCGTGCACTAATCTGCTCGAATATTAATTCCAAGACAAAAATATTAACTGGATCATCACTTGTGATGAAAAGTGAATTTACTTCAACAACCCAAGCTGAAAAGGAGGTTGGTCTGCACCCGGACGCCTATTCTACGCTCCAAGAGCCAGCAGCAGTTTGTGGCCGCCAGATATCGCTGCTAGTGAAAAACAGGTTTGCCCAACATCCCATATTCTCTGAGTACGGAAATCATCAGAAGCGCGGGAAAAAATGTTGCTCTGGCTTCAATCAGGCTTGTGCAGTTGACGTTCTAAGTAGATAATTGCTTTGTATGTGTTTTTGCCACTAATTGTTTTGTATTTAAACAAAGAATACAGTCGTAGATCTCTGAATCAGTGGCGAATTTATAGAAAATACTTTGACACTTTTGCTCTCCCAGAAGATGTTTTTATTGCATAGTTCAGATTGCCAAAATTTATAGTTATTTTAATTTGCAATGAACTGAGAGAGTATTTGGAGCCACATTCAGAAAACAAGAATGCAATTTCTGCTGAGAGGAAGGTGCTTTTCCTGCAGTTATAGAAATATATTGTAATTATATATTTTAAAATGTAGAAGATAATAAGTACTTATCTAGTACATAGCTTCTTCATTTAATAATAATATAGACATCCGAGAAGCATCTACTCGATTTGTGTACAGCAAGAGTTAAGTTTATATTAAAATATAACAGTGGAATACCTTACAAACAATATTGTGAACACAGTAAGGAATGTCATTCATTATTATGCAAAATTCACACTACTGTAAAATAAAAATTAAAAAACAAAATATTATAAAACTATTAACTATAAAATGAAACCTATATTATGAAGCTATAAAATAGTTTTATAATATTTTTTCAGTAGTAGTACTACTACTAGTGTGATACTTTTAAAAATAATTTTAGCCCAAAGTGCCTTAGCCCAGAAGGGCTATTAATTTCATTTTCGCGTTTTGTGGCATTTCACTATAAATGGCATTTCACTTTTCAAAATGTTGCGACCAAATTTTATCGCATTATATTTATTATATTTAAAGAAATTAAATAATGAAGAATCTGCATAAATGTATGAATGTTTCTTGGATTGTGATGAAACAATGGTACCTAGAGCCATCAAATTTTGAATAACGTAATCCTCCACCCGAATATAGGCATCTGGAAGCCCAAACTTGGAACTGAGAATTTGTTTTATTATCTATTTCATATTTTGTAAAGCATTAATGAGTTTTCGATTAAGAAACTCGATGATTTCAAAGCGAGCAATGGCAACACTGAACAGAAAAAAAAAGGGGGGAACATTTTCATCTCTACCGCGCGAGATTGTTTATCGTTTGTTTATCAGAAATTCTAAAGATATGCTCTTTTTAAATTATGTGATACTGCTGTTGAATTGAATTTTATGGTTTAAGTGTGAAGAACATGATATTTAATAAATAAAGGTAACATGCAAAACGTTAAAAAAAAAAAAAACCTATTTGGGCGTAATGTAAAACCTGAAGGCTTTTAGTTGTTTTTTTTTTTTTTTTTAGTGTGTGTGTGTGCAACTTTATTACAATTTAAATCTGGTTTCTAAGAGGTTTCTAAGGTAGGACTCTCTGAGGGAAACTGGCTCATATGCACGTTACACATGGGAAAAGCCACGAAAACAGAGATGTGGCCAGCCCGTTCGCAGTATTCGAACCTCGGACTGAACTACCTGTGTTCAGCGACTCTACCGTAGGCTTATTAGCAGAATTATACTGTATTATTATTGTATTATGTTATAAAGTAATAATGCTATAAGACTGAGAGTTTCTTCATGAAATAGTACTTTTGTAATCTATTAGTATTAAAAAATTATTGTTCCTTTGCAATATAAAAAAAAAAAAAAGAAACAGAAAAAGAAAATAGGTTGCTATAAATTAAGAAGTTCGCCAAGTAAATTATTCTTGGTGAA
>KK112803.1:28625-102750 GCA_000611955.2 Stegodyphus mimosarum | reverse complement strand
CTTATATATATAAGAAATTAAAATAACAGTAATGTAATATTAAAAAAAAGTATTACTAATATATATATGACAAAAATTGCAATACGAATTAATCATACATACAGAATAGATTATTATAATTTTAGTTACATATTTTATATTGAAAAAATTATGTTCTATCATGTTAATTATAGGATAAATTATTTAAAATAAAACATTTTAATGCATGTGTGATAACTGAATGCAGCAGCAATCGATCATACTGTAATGAATGAATGAATTTTATTTCTTTTCCTGAATGAAATAATTTTTATAGAAAAAGAAAAGAAAGGCAGAAACATTAAGAAAGAAATATTTCCTTTCTAATTTCTTACTTAAAGAAATATTTTTTCTAATATTAACTGTAAAACAAATTGCATGAAAACACAATTTTAATGTGAGCACGAAAAAAATAAAAAAAAAATTAGATTGCAATGCAAATTAATCATATTATAAATTTAAATGATTAAAATTGTTTATTTCTAAAAAGATTTTAAGTAAGCTTAACTCATTTACTCTTATCTATTTATCGTTGCTTTTATGGTATTCCACATCTCTCTTTATTTCTTAGGCCTAAATTCCTGCATTAACTTCCCCTTAAAAAACAGGATTTTCCTCCGCGTAACACAGCACCATATTCTGCTGCGTTTTGGTCATAATAACTGTTTTGTGTCATTTTTTCGAACTACAAATGCAGTGTGTGAGTTAGGGAAATAATGGGAGAATATTCCTAGAACTTCAGCCAGTGTGCATTATAAATTTCTTCACTTGTCTGTACTGTGATTGGTCTAAAGCTCCTTGACGCCTTGCTGCGTTTTGGTCATAATAACTGTTTTGTGTCATTTTTTCAAACTACAAATGCAGCGTGTGAGTTAGTGAAATAATGGGAGAATATTCCTAGCACTTCAGCCAGTGTGCATTATAAATTTCGTCACTTGGCTGTGCTGTGATTGGTCTAAAGCTCCTTGACACCTTGTCCCCTTTCAGTAAAGTCAAGTGAATCCACCCACCTATCAACTGAGGACCACAGAATGCCTTCCTCCAGTAAGTTGAAGACTGCGGTCCATAGTGGTTTTTTTAAGTCAATATTGTTCGCTCAAGTAGTTAGACGGACTCGGTGATCGCAGAATAGGCATTCTGGTGAGCACGTTGGCAACATCACAAAGTGCAATTTGACTAACAAAAAGATCATGCTTTGTATCTGGTGGGATTGTCATCTCTATTGCCATTCATAGAGACTATCTGGAAAGAGGTAAAGCTCTTGATAGTAAAGTGCACTGCGAGAGGCTACTCCATGTTGGCTCTGCTATCAAGGAAAAATGTCAAACTAAGTTAGTTCCAGCACAAAAAGGTAATGTTCCATCAAGATAATGCAAGACTATGTTTGCATTCATCGGCTGGATTCTGTACGAACTTGAATGGGATCTTTTGCCACACCCACCATATAGCCTCAACATCATTCCTTCAGACTTCTACCTTTTTCACACTTGTAGCTACATCTTGCTAGTGCTATCTTCCATTCTGCACAGGATGTCCAAAATGAGGTCGATCTGTTTTTGAACTTGCGGCCACCAAGTATCTGGGCTGAAGGCTTTGAAAAACTATCAAAATGTTCGAAAACTATCGAAATCGAAAAAACTATCGGAAAATCATAGATTTGGGTGGTGATTACTACTCACACTAAAGGTACTGTTTAATTTTTTTTTCCCTTTTATTAAGAACGTTTTTTGGTGGAAAACTTTCATTACGACCATATATGTATACTTCACTGATACACACACTGGTGTCATAAACTGTATAGGTTGCTTATAAGAGCTTATCTGCAAATTAAAGTAAATTACAATGCAAATAACAAAATAGGCAGTAAAATCTTGAAAGTAAAAATTTTATAATTAGTCCGAAGGGGCAGTTTTCCCAGAAGGACTATTAATTTCGTTTTGGCATTTTGTGTTGCTTGACTAAAGCATTGTTTCACTTTTCAAATTGTTGCCATCAAATATTATCACCCTGTATTATATTTAAAGAAATTAAATAATGAAGAATCTGCATAAATGTATGTATGTTTCTTGTATTGTGATAAAATAATGGTACCTAGAGCCATCAAATTTTGAATATTTAACATTTCCACTAGAATATGGGCATCTGGAAGCCCGGATTTGAAATTTGGAATTTGTTTTATTATCGATTTCATATTTTGTAAAACTTTAAAGAATTTTTGAAACTTTAACGAGTTTTTGATTAACAAACTCAAGGATTTCAAAGCGAGCAAATTGCAACGTTGTTCAGAAAAAACATTTTTATCTCCAGCGCTTGAGACTGTATCAGAAATTCTAAAGATATGCTTATTTTAAAATTATTTGCGATATTGCTCTTGAACTGAATTTTATGGTGTAAGTGGGAAGAACATGATATTTAATAAATAAAGGTAACATACAAAATGTTAAAAAAAAAACACCCGTTTGGACATAATTTAAAATCTGAAACCTTTCAGATTTTTTTTTTTCCTTTTTTTTTAATATATAGTTTCAAGTTCTAGAGATATAGAGATCAAAGTTCATAAATTTTTTTCAGTGCAAAAGCATCACTTTAAAATACATGCTTGGATACAAGATTGGGAATTGACCATACGAGCCGTTGCAGTGAAAGCTTGCAGTGAAGAACTCGCACAAAGGAAGAAAATTGTGATCTTGCCTTCAAAGTCTTCCACTGTGTAGTACTGAAAATGTTGTAACTGAAACATACAAAAATTATAGTTAGTTGAAAGAATGTCTAAAAACATAACAGTGTCCCCGTGTTAGGTTTTGTTGATAATATGAATTGTTTAGGCTGTCTTTTTAAAAATAGTTCAGCTGCATATATGTTATAATTTAAATTTTGCAGTGGTGTTTCAAAGCAGTCTAAAATATATAATTATTAAGGATTAAACAACTTAAAAAAAAAAAGAAAAGAGGGGGGAACAGTGGAAGAGAATAGTTAAAGATGGCGGGTCATACTTTTATTTGTGGCATGTTCGTTTTGTTAAACATTTGATTTCAAAACAAAAGTACTTTTGATGTACCTCATTATTTAATGCTAATTCTTTATAGACAAAATTGTACATGAATTTTATTTGTTTCTTTCACGGCTGTATTCATTCATTTTATAACATTGGTTATGATTAAAATTATTTGAATTCTTTTATGTGTTTTCAACATTTAAGTTTAGTATATGTTTGTAAAATCAGTGCAAAATACTTTACTTTGAAGTATAACCTAAATGCACTATTTATAGTAAAAGCTGTATTTATTTTATTTTGTAGGTAGTTGTAGTTGGAGATCAAAGTTCTGGTAAAACTAGTGTTCTGGAAATGATTGCTCAAGCTCGTATTTTTCCAAGGTTAGATTGTATTTTTTTATTGAAATTAATGGCTTGTGAGTTACTTAAATATATGTGTTATGAAAAACTGTTTTTCTCCTTTAATTCTCCCCCTTTTCAACAGAGGTGCTGGAGAAATGATGACAAGAGCTCCTGTTAAAGTTACATTAAGTGAAGGTCCTTATCACGTTGCATGTTTTAAAGACAGCTCAAGAGAGTTTGATTTAACCAAAGAAAGTGAAGTACGTTGCATTTAAAGCGATGATATATTAATGCAGTTTGCTCCTTTTTTTTTTAAATATTTCATTTTGAATTAATCTGAAACTTCATCTAAGGAAATCAATAATTTAGTCACTGATTTTATTATTATTTTTTAAAAAGTGCATCCTTTTTATAGTTATTACTATATTCCAGAGAATCGTTTTCTATTTTTGTTTCTGAATTAATGAGAACTTTATTTATTGCACTTGATAATTTATTATTGATAGTTTAATCCTCTTGAGTGTCATGGCTTTTTTGATCTGCTCATGAAAAATTGTGTTTGAATAATATTTGTTAACTATATTTGCATAATTACTTGTTTTATTCTTGATTTTAATAACCAGCCATTCCTTAGAATAATATTTAAATCATTAAAGAAAATTTTAAAAAGTATTTTAAAAAAAGGCTACTTTTTATAATGCCTTCAATGAAATTTAAGCAGCTCCTAAGAGGTTGAGAAACTGTGTAGAATCTGTGCATTCTGAGCCAGTAGAATAATTAATTTTTTATAGGTTTTTATTTCAGCATTTTTGTTTTTAATCAACTTAGTTTTTTAATTTTTGTCCCTTTTTAAATGTCCTTTCCTAAAAATCCAGTCAGATTTTTTTTTTTTAAGAGTGGAAATCCACTCATGTATTCAAACACCTGGGTTATGTGCATATCTGGGTTGCCATGTAAAAAATTTGAGTTGCCACATAAATGTGTTTTGACAACATGATACATTGTCTCATCAGTAAAGTAAATGCTTCATTGTGTAGTATTTAGTTAACAGGGAAGCTTTAAAAAAAAGTATTATTTTTAAATTTTAGAAGCTTAAGCTTCTTATTCTTCTTTTTTTAAAAAAAAATAAGCGAATTAGATTCTTGTAAACCCATCATAGATGACTACAACTTGAAATAAACAAAAACTGTTGTCAAACAATGTGATTTGATGCTGAAACAGTATAATATAATGAATGATGTTCTGATACAATCTCTGCCTTGATTTTATGTAAACCCAATTAATTCTTGATAAGGCAGTAAGTAGTATATAAGTAGAACTAGTTTATTGGCATTTGCCTGGCAAATCGAAAAAAGATTAAAAAAAAATTAAAATTGGGACCTTCCTTAAATGAAACAGCATGTAGGGCAGTATTTACAAAATTATGGCATCCTGGTGTCAAGAATGATTTGCATTAATGAGCACAATTTGTGATTTTATTTAAAAATGGATAAATAATGACAATGCAATGAGAAAAATTATGACAAGAGATTTAAGTTTTTATATGCTATATCTGTATCTATTTATAACTTGTCTCGTTTGATTATCTGAATAAAAAGTGATCAGTTGTTTTAAGCTTCTGCTGGAATTACTGATGCAAGTTTCATGGCATGGTTCAAGGCATCTGTCATAGCTTTCATATTGATAGAGTCTATAATTGATAAGATGTTTTATTTTCATATGTTTAAGGTCTATGACAATATATCAACTTTAAGTCTGGAATACATTTTTTCTAATCTTACATAATGTTAAATATCAGTTTTAATACTTAACCTGATACCGATAAAATAATTGCTTTTATAATTTTAGACCATTAATTCTTTCCTCCATTCATGTGCCTTTTCTATTGTGAACTGCACTTTTTATATGCTGAATGATCTGGAATTTCTCACATTTGGTATTTACCCGAGCTTTCCAGTTAGTTGAATTTTTACTGTGGTTTCTCATTACTTTTAGATGGGGGTTCAGATAATCAGAAAATACCCAAAATTTTAAATCTCTAATTATTTACAAAGCATTAGCTAACTCTTAAATGATTTTGAGTAAAATATGACATGAATATTTAAATCTTGTGTTGTAAGTTTTTCTCTCTTTGATCTAACTTTCTAAAGTAAAAAGGAATTTATTGAACTGTCTGCCTCATTAATGTGGTATATAGTTCTATAAATTCTATAAGTGTAACAACAGTAAGCTTTCTAATATAGACTGTCTTTTTAGATCAAGTTTGTTTGAGAGGCGGAGGGGGGCTAATTTATCACTACGATATTCATTCAGATAGTGCAACAATATATTGTTATAGGTGTGAAAAATTTTATTTATTTAAATATATTCTAATATTCTTCTTATTAATTGTGAAAGACATTGTAACACTAATAGAGTGTTTCTTTTGTATTTTTCATGTAATTGAAATGTAGATGTGTAAGTATTTATTAAAATTTTATTGTGATTTTTTTTCCAAATAAGCTTGCTGATTTACGAAGAGAAGTTGAAATTCGTATGAAGAAAAGTGTTGAAGGTGGCAGGACTGTTAGTAATGAGGTATTGCTTCTCTGAAAATCCATATTTATGCTATATTTTTTAAGATATCATGTTAATCCTTACAAGTTATACAGGAAAAAGGTTTTATCAGATTGTAATATACTAAAATATTGATTATTTATTATTAAAGTGAATAGACAATTTACCTGTTTTGGAAATTATTTAGGTTATATCAATGACAGTTAAAGGGCCTGGGTTGCAACGAATGGTACTTGTAGATCTACCAGGTGTCATAAGTGTAAGTTTAGTCATTTGTATTTTTAATATATAGGTTTCTTTTCATTTTATTGTACTGTATGGACACTGTAATATTTAACTTATTAATACAGTAGACGCTCGTTTTTACGAACTCATAGGGACTACGAAAACAGTTCGTTAAATCGAGAGTTCGTAATTTAGAAAGGCATCGGAAATTGTTAGTATTTCACATTTTAATGCTTTCGAGACAGGTTAGTGATACTATTCCATGCTTTTATTTATGTATTAGGAATTATTTTTAATAGTATTACTACTTAATAAATGATATCCATTCTATTAAACAAACGAGAAATATAAAATATTTGTAAAACGTACCTTTATTAAGTCATTGAGCAGCAAAATAATCACTTATCTTTGTCTGTTTTAAAACAACAGATTGTACAATGCAAGACTCCATCTTCTCTATATTTTTTAGCATTTCACAATTATCACTGGCCTCAAAAAATCGTCTAAGTTCTGACAAGTATTCACCAGCTTGTTTTAAAGTCGGTCTTGGTGTTACTTCATTTTCTTCTTCTTCTTCTGGATCTGAAAGTCTCTCATTCTTGTTGATTATGCTGCTAATAATATCGTGATCCGATATTTCCTCCGTGCAGATGACATTAGAATCCACATTTAAAAAATCCTCGAATGAAAGTTCTGGCAACTGTGGATTTCTACGGCGAAGTTCATGCATGAGAACCTCATCTTCGTCGTGAGATCTATTGTCATGGATTTCTTCAGTTACATCTGTTTCTTTAACAAAACCTGCATGTCGAAAGGCTTTAGAAATTGTTTCATCTAAAACATCATTCCATGCACTGATTTATAAATGCATTGCACCAAGAATATCAATCTGATAAGGTTGTTCCCTTTCCAAGCCAAGGATTACTCTTTAAAAGAGCGCTTTCTTATATTTTCGCTTGAAACTATTGATTATTCCCTGATCCATTGGCTGTAAAACTGCAGTTGCATTTGGTGGGAGATATTCCACACGGATTGCCTGAAGCCCAGTGACTTCCATGTGTGCAGTACAATTGTCCACGATTAAGAGAACTTTACGCTTCTCTGCTGAAAAACGGTTATCTAAATCTCTCAACCATTTTTCGTAGATGTTGCCATTCATCCAGGCCTTATTATAAGCATAATATGCAGCAGGAATCTTCTGAACATTTTTGAAACACCTTGGTTTCAGATATTTTCCAATAAAGAGCAGAGGCAATTTTTGTGACCCAGTCATGTTGGCTGCAATCAAAACTGTAAGTCTCTCTTTAGCTTTATTACCTCCAACACATTTATCTCCTTTGTAAGCTAATGTTCTTTCTGGCAAAATCTTAAAAAACAAAGCCGTTTCGTCCGCATTAAAAACGTCATCTACAGCGTATTCAGGAAGAAGCAATTTCAACTTTTCTTCTTTCCATTCATTTGCTGATGACGTGCTACTGCTGCACTTTCACCACACACTTTCCGGAAACTCAAACCATTCCGAAATTTAAATTTCTGCAACCAACCATCTGATGCTTTAAAATCTTTGATGTTTAATTTGGAAGCAAAAAAGTGTGCTTGTTCTTTAAGTACATTTCCATCAATTGGAATGTTTAAGCTTCTCATCTTTCGAAACCAAACAAGCAAAGCCCTTTCCAAATTTGGGTGTTTTGATTCTCGAAAATATTTTCGAGAGGAGGGTCCACATTCATCGTTTCCGTTTTTAGCTCCAAAGATCTTCTCTCTTGCCTTTAAAATCGTCGATAAACTATTTTTAGGAATTCCATATTTCTGAGCAATTTGTGTCTTGCTTAATATTTTTTCGTCAACTTCTTTTAAAATCTTCTTCTTTATTTCAACCGCTAAACAAATTCGTTTCTTCATTTGCGACATAGCTCTAAGAATCTTACTTAACAAAAACTGGCCCAATCTCCCTCTCGACTAACGAGACTTCACTGATTGAGTTGTCCAGATCAAATGACTATGACATTACAAAAAGCAACAACTCTGTTTTAGAAGCAACCCAAACCCCTTTAACACGAATGGTCTCACCCCCACCCAACAACATCAGGCCGATGCTCTTCTGAGAGCCTCCCACAACAAACAACACCATAAATTTGTCCTAATTCCCCCTCTTCTCCGCCCCCTCCTTCCTTACTGTACTTCTTCGAATGTTTCGCACTTGCTGCCTCAAAATAGTTTGAGATTTTATTTGACCTTCACACTTCGTCCCAATGAAACACGCAGAAGTATGAAAACTAAGTTCGCAAAAAAGAGATTTTCCTGATTTGTAGTTCGTAAATAAGAGCGCAAAATTACATTACATCTATGGGAGTGTATTCGGGACCATTCGCTAGTTCGTCAAATCGAGAGTGTTCGTAAAAACGAACGTCTACTGTAGTACCTAAGAGAAAGAAACTTTCATGTAAGTAAGCTGCATAGTAGTTATGAGCCTCTTAATTCCAAGTTCCAAGATATTGGATTAATGCCAGAAGTCAGCTGCATATTGCTGTCTGTAGCAAGTAAAAAAGTTGTATCAGATTTAAAAATACATTTTTGAAGAGGAGCAGGGTAAATTTGCACCATTTATTGTGAATTTTATGGGAACAAAGGTGTAAATAGATAAGCAGTAAAAATAAGAAGAATTTGCTTTCCCCTCCAGATCCTGAAGAATGGACTAGTCCAGAGGGCTGATTTGTAAATGGTGCAAAAAACATTTTCGTACAGATATATATATATATATAATTGCATGATGTAATATGTCATTGCATTGTCTCATTTCCAAATCTGATGATAAGTTTTTATTGACTATTGTGTTAATGGGAGTATGATGCTCTTAGTGGGGAGTGAATTTAAATTTACATCATGTAAATTAAGGTAATTAGGGTAGTAGAGTTGTTACTGCTACTTAAAAAGGTATGAATTTATTACTATATTCTGCTTTTCTGGTGAAAGAAGTAACCATTAACAGAAATTAGAGTACTGCCTCAAAAAAAAATGGGGGGTGTTAAAAAAATTCAAGATTCATTAATACATCACTTTTATTTTCATAAATATTAGAGTAAAATTAATTGTACTTTTTTATAGGTATACTGTTTCAAAAGTTTATGCTTTGTTTAAGAGATATTTTTTTTGTAATAAAGTTACACCCCTAAAATATTAAAAGTTAAAACAATCACCTGCCTTTCATCACTGAAGTATAATTATATTTGTTTAATTCTAATGGATGGTTTTGATTTTTTTTCTTTCAATTTGGATTGCGACAGATTTTAGCTTTGCATATACTTGGGCAAAGTGCCTTCTAGCCTATAGGGATTGGATTGATGAAGACACACATTGTTTTTTAGTTTATTGAAGTTTTAAATGTAGTAAATTTGTGTAACTATTAGTTTAGAAATAGGCTGATTCATTTACTTCTTTCGATATACCATTGCCCTGAAAATAATGTACCAGGAGATGTAAATTCTTTTCCATTTTTGCACCATTATTTTTGCATTTTGCATGCATTGAATTTCAAAGCTGGACACTTTTACTTAATTATTCACAGTGGTTTATTGCTTTTGTAAAGTGGTTTATTTTTTGGGCAGTTCATTATACCAAATTAAATATTTATTTTGTTTAAATCTTTGATTTAGTTTATTAGTATAGAGAGCTTCCAATTGATTAGGACTTACTGTCTACTGTTTTAATTTTTATGAGTACTTTACATTATTTATGCAATATTTATATATTAATGGTTAATCTAAAATTCTTTCTTTTTGTAGCAGTCTTTAATATATCATTAAAGTTTTCTCATTTTAAATTATATTAATATTTTATGCATTTTTTTAAATGAAAAACCTGAGGGTTTTAATAGCTTTTGTGTTGCACATGGTAACTTTTTTTTTACATAGATGTATTTCCATATAAGGGAAATGTGATTATGCTAGGTGAATGCATAATAATTTTAATTAATGAAGTTTTTGTAATATGTTTTTCATTAATTTCATTATTTGCTTAAAAGTTGTTTTGAGTACATTTTATGTTGCTCAACACACTGTTTTAACATTTTAAAAATTCGATATTAAAGCAATTTATAATCCATTCTTATAAAAATGGAAAAATTAGTAATTAAAATCTGTATTCTTTGAATACTTTTAAAATATTAATTGTTAGAGTTACCGTAGTCTACTTTATATATATACATATATTGTTTTTGAATCAAAGATTATTGCAAATAATAATAAAGTATTTAATTATAATTTTGAAAACTTTTATTATAGACAGTAACCACTGACATGATGGATGGAACAAGGGAAGCAATTCGAGAAATGACTCAACTATACATGAGCAATCCCAATTCTATCATTTTGTGCATACAAGGTACTTGACATATTGAAAAGATTCTAACTTCATATGTTTTGATTATCCTCTTATTTTAGTATGAGTACAGAATATTGATGGAAATCATATTAAAAGTAAATATGGTAAATTTTAAAGCACTATTAATGTAATTTTCAGCATAGATCATCAATACTTTATTTCAGTCATTCTAAAAAAATTCAGTAGCCTTTATTATAATAATAATTACTATTATTTTTTCAGATGGATCTGTTGATGCTGAACGCAGTATTGTGACAGATTTGGTCAGTCAAATGGATCCTCTTGGTAGAAGAACAATTTTTGTTCTGACTAAAGTTGACCTTGCAGAGCAAAATCTGGCTGATCCGACAAGGGTGCGTTAAGTATTGTTTAGCTACTTGTGGAGAATCATAAAAGACTTTTATGTTCTATTCAAAAGAAGGTTAAACCTTTATTATTCTTTATATCAAAGTGCTTCTAGTTTTCACAGCTTTACACATAAATGAGATTTTAATTCTAGTAATTCATTTAAAATCTAACAATGTGAAATTTTAATTTTATTTATATATGCATGGTATAGTAGTAAGTTTATCTTATTTTATGGGAAAAAATGTCTTAAAATTTTTGTATTTTAATGTAATTTATCATTGTTTTTGTTGACAGTATGAGTACCTTAATTATATTGTATTGCCTTAAGTTTATCAAACTTAATAAGAATTTGTTTTAAAGAAGAGGAATCTGTGTTCAATTATGATTTGTAAAAAGAAATTGCTACAAAAATTACATTTTGCTTTTTTTCTTTTTTAACATCAATAGTTCTTATCTGAAAATGAATGAAACTGAATTTTAATTCAGTTAAATGATTTAATGTGTAATTTGACCAGTATAATTGAAAACATATGAGGCATTCGGTGAATCTAGTGACATTATGGGCAGCTTGTATGGAGTGCTGTCTTGGCTCAATAAGAAATATACATATGTAATATAATCTGTTAATATCTTGAGATTCTTTATTGTGTATCTAGAATGATGACTTCTTGTACTAACTTGGCTACAGCTGGTGACATCATAGATGCATAAAAAAGAAGAAAAACTTACAGATGTCACTGTAGGTTCAACATAGTTTTATCTTTTAATAAAGCAAGCCTTAAGAAGCATAATCACATTTATACATTATCATGGGGGCAACATGCAACCTCACAATTTTGTATAGCTTATCAGTTCTTAGACAATGGACTGCACAGCCAGATGAGTGATGCATGCTAGCACAGCAAGATGAAAGCAGGAAAGTAAGTATGCATTTAGAAGCAGAAAGAACTATAACATCAGTCCTTTGTTGAAATTTTGATCTGTGATTGGATTAAAAAATATCAGCAATGCTACAAGTTGCATGATATATTAATTTTGAGATGACGCACTTTAGATTCATTAGGACAGGAAGGGGAAGTAGCCAAATTAAAAAGAACTGTTGCGAAATAAAAATAAAAAGTTTTTTTTCATATTTTATATCTTACATGTAATACTGTTAATTTTGTATATATAATTATCAAATCATAGATCATATTCATAAAATATCCATAGCATGATTAGTATGAAACTGCATGTTACCTTGAAATAAATGAAAGCATTAACCCTTTCACACTGACTGTCATGCATACGGGGCAACAAGAAACAAACTCATTTCCCAGCCGACATGTTGGCACGCCAGAGTGTTTTCTCATTCACTCCCGGCCGTCACACATTTGTGCCAGTGTCCTGAAACATTTTAAAAAGTATAACTTTGGCAAAAGATGACATTATATGTCCATATGGTTTCAGATACCTGTAGATTTGACCTTCTACTCAAAATGAAAGTAGTATGACTCACATACACGTGGTTTTTGATTATACACTCTATACCAAAAAAATCGACGCGCCAAGAAGGGGTTGTCTGGTGGGGACAAAAAATTGGTGGATAGGAAAATTGTGTACAGAATAGAACATGATTAAAATTTCAGAACAATTGAATGATTTATTTCAGAGTTACATAGTTGCAAAGTAATGAGCTCAATAAGTTGTTGACCCACCTCTAGCCTGGATGCAAGCTGCCACACAGCGTGGCATAGACTGATAAAGCTCCCGGAGGGTCTCCTGCTGTAGTTCTTGCCAAATTTGCTCCAGTTGTCGGGTTGGGTCATAAACATTCTGTGGTAGATGCAGTCGCCTTCCCAACATATCCCGGACATGCTCAGTGGAAGAGAAATCTGCCAATCTGGCTGGCCAAGGAAGTGTTGACAAGCTCTAAGACCATTCATAGCAACACGTGCCCTATGGGGTCTGGCATTATCTTGCTGAAATATAAGGCCAGGGTACTGCAAAAAGAATGATAGCAAAACTGGTCTCAGAATGTCGTCGACATACTGCTGTGCTGTAAATGTGCCTCTAATGATGACCAAAGGGGAGACCGTCTATCAAGAGAAATGTCACCTCAGACCATAACTTCTGGTTGAGGGCCTGTGTGGTGTGCAATAGGGAAAGCAGAATCGGAATGCTGCTCTGAGCGTCTCCAGACACATCTTCGATGATCGCCACAACACAGTTAGAAGCAGGATTCGTCACTAAAGACTGCACATTCCCAGTCAGCATCATTCCAACTTGATCGAGCCAAGCACCACTGTAATCTGGTTCAACAGTGTGCAGGCGTTAGTGGCAGGGGGCATAACAGTTGGTACGAGTGTAGATTTCGCTATATCAGCCATCTGTGAATGGTCATGGTGGACACCCGTGTGGGGGTCATACGTCTGATGGTTGATAGAGATAAATCAGGCACTGTGACAGCTGATCTGACAATCATTCTGGGCTCTCGATCTGTTCTGGACCTAGGTCGACCGCTACCATCATGATGCTGAAATCTGCTATTGTTCACCCATTCTTTATGCCGGCATCTTCTAATCGCTGCATCGCTTCGACTCATATGATGAGTGATTCTCTGATTTGCTCAACCTGCCTCTTTCAATCCAATAATACGACCTCTTCCAAGCGGACAGTTGCTCGTAAATAGCTTGAATCCTGCGGCGAGACATTTTTTTCAGTTGGTGAAAGGTATCCTAAATCCCAATGCAACAGAAATTTTTAACAGCAGTTCAAGAACAGCTTCTTATATACATCTGCTGGATGCACAGCTCTGATGAGCTGGAGATCACACTATTCATTCGTTGGACACCAAATTTTAATCATTTGCATATTTGATCAAAACATTGAAGTGTACGAAATTTCAAAGTAATTGGATGATTCCTTCTGGGTGCATCGATTTGTTATAGAGTGTATAAACATAAGGGTAAAGGAATGTTTCCGAATGGCATGCTTTATGACTGCTCTCTATCATATATGCTAAAATTAGCATTTAAATATCTTTTTCCTTTACTTTACATGAAAATATATAAAAAAATTGCTCACTTTGAGAAATAATTTTTGGAAGGGCTATTCAAATTATTTGAAAGTTTTTAAAATAAATTAATAAACTTTTAAATTAATAAAAAATACATGGAAGTCTGTTTATAAAAAGTAAAATCTTTCACGTGAACTGGAAGATAGACACTCAGTGAGCTCAGTCTCTGACAAAATGTCCATATAAAAATCACTAGAAATACTGCTTTCTAACTCTTTAGGAATGAATTATCACTCTCATTCATATCACTAATTGGCTCATTTATCATTCGTCTGATAAAAAACGCTTGCTCGCCATAATAAACTGAAGCTGTATAAGATATAAGTAAATTGAAGGCTTTCAGAAATAGAAGCAATGCAAAACATAATAGAACCTCGCACAGTAACTCTAAAAGACTCTACATGGTAGCAAAAAAAAAAAGAATACAAGAAGGATTTGAAGGGATATAGAAATGTGAGTGTGTTTATATATGAGAAAACGCTCTGGCATGCCAAGGTGCCAGCTGGGAAATTAGTATGTTTCTTACTCGCATGTGGATTTAGGCTTAATAGCAAAAAACCCTCTAGCCCTGAGCAGACACTAGCGAAAGAGACTGCCGGTCTCAGCAATAAGCATGCATTTGCGATTCCCATCGTGAAAGGGTTAATGATTCATAATTATGTATGAAGGTGAATACCATGAAATTAAGAGGGTAATACATCTTTTAGGTTTTTATTGAATGAGTTGCCTCTCTAATTTGGAACGTCATCATCTTTCATTCCTCTGACACTGAACACCTTAATTACTTTTCCTACTCTTGCTTCTTTTACCTCACAAAAGCAGGGCCAACTGCTCCAACCCTTTACATTTACCCACAATAGTACTCTTTATAACTATCCACAATGAAATTCTGTGATGTTCTTGTTTTCCATGTGACTAAATACCACAGTTATGATTTGATATCTTTATTTGATTGAGCATCATCTGTATACTTTCAGAATATCTTATATGTCATTTTTAATTTTAAAAAAACTGCCATTATAGTAAATCTATAGAAATATAAAATATGAAATGAGTAAAAGTATAAAAAGGAATATTAAGTACAGTTTTTTCTGAATTGTGAAATCATTTGAAAATGTGAAATCGTGTAAATATATAAAAATATAAAAATGAAGATTAAATATAGTTTTTTATGCATTGTAAACTTACAAGGATTTGAACTAGATGCCACATATCAATTTTTAATTTAAAAATTGTTTCAATTCAATATTGAATGTTATATTATTTAGAATCATATTTGAAGTTATCTTTCTTTCTCCATACTTGTAGATAAAGAAGATTTTAGATGGTAAATTATTTCCAATGAAAGCTTTGGGGTATTTTGCTGTTGTCACTGGACGAGGTAAGTTTATTTCTTATCTGAAGTTCAGTTAATTCAGTTGGAAAAAAAAAAAATTAGAATTTTTTTCAATGCTTTCCAAATTTTTTCTATATGCTACTCAGTATTGTAGTTATGCCACATAAAGTTATATCAAATATCTTGAAAATAATTTGATAATCTCTCTCTTAAAGTAGATAGCATATACCATGTCATTTTGAATTTAAGCTGCACTTTTTATGCAAAAATTCAAGCTTTGGAAATAAAAATATATCTGAAGAAAATCTCAGTAAATTAGGTACCTTATTATATTTACAAGCCAGTACTAATCTTCAGTTTGACATGCTTAACTTATCAAAATTAATGCATACCAGACGAAGGCTGACATGCATACAGTTTGATGACTTAATAAAATAAATAAAATAATTCTGTTGGTATTAAAATAAAGGGGCTTAAATGAGTATTTTACTCATCTTAAAAAAAAAAAAAAAAACTATACAACAAACTTCTTTTAAAGTACCTTTTTTGGTACTTCAGACTTTTATTCTATACAATTTTCAAATTTTAATCTCTCATGCTGGAGGTCTTAAAAGATGCATGCATAATTATTACAATTTGTTTTCAGAATTAAGATATGCATTAATTTTGTGAATCTTTTTTAATGCAAAATTTGTTAAATTGCCATAAAATATAAAAAAAATGAAAAAAAAAATTAAAAATTCTACCTTCGAAGTGCATGTGTTTGGGTGCAGGACTAGGTGTGTTCAAAATCTGATGGCTCTAGTTTCCTCTATCTTTACGTAGTGTGGCAAACTCACATACAGATTCTTCGTTTTTACTTCCTTGTATGAAGTAAAAAGGAAGTGTTGTAATCGCGAAAAATTTCACGTATCATATTTCAACAAAAATATCCATTTTGACAACTATTGAGGTAAGGATAGAATTAAGAACGCTTTGTCCCCTAAAAAATTATAAAACTGATTTAAAATGGATTCTGAAGAGTTCTTTTGTAACATCTGTGTGCATATGTACGTATGTATCTCGTATAACTCAAAAACAAGTAGCCTCAGGACGTTGAAATTATGTAAGGACTGTTGTAGCTTGTAGATGTGCATCTCCCTTTTTGGTCACAATCGGCCGCACCAAAAGTATATAAATATATGTATATATGTACCCAGTCTGTTACTTGGCTCTGTGAGTTCAAATTTTTTATTCTTATATGTTGGTAAATCGTGTATTTTTTGCTTTAAAAATGAATTGAGTTACGTTGTTCTTATCTTCCAATTAAGGTTTTTATGCCTTTAGTAAATTTGCATGCAATATTTGTAAAATTATCAACAATTTAAAAGTTTTTTAAGGGCAGACTAAGCCCAATTATGGTTTTGAAAGTAGCCATATTTGTTTACATTTGAAAGTTAGCAGAGTAGTGGATTTGTTGCCAATCTAGAGAAACTAAGCTTTGCAGCAACAGAGATAACACCTTCTTTTATTATTGCAAATTAAATCATGCTTAATCCATTCTGGAATTTATTCCAGGAAATACAAGTAAATCTTGTATTTCTTTGAAATTATTTCCTCGAATTCCTAGATTTACTTTGTAATTTTTAATGTAAATATTTTGAGTTTTTATGTTTTTTTGCCTTGCCGCAACGTGAGAATTGAATTAATTGAATGAGGAATATTGGATCGTCTGTGAAAAACTCTTTTCTTTTTTCTTTTGCTTCTTTATTTGTTTAATTTCTTTTATACATCTTTTAGATTTATAATAGCATTTGAATAGAACTTGTGGCAAATATGAGATAATTCTTCAGAATGGTATACATAATTTTTGTGCATTCTGAGGTATAAAATGAACAGGGTTGCCATTTTACCTGAAAAACTGGGAGAACCTGAAAAAGTCAGGGAATTCGAAAATTGACCAAAAAATTCTGGGAAAAGTCAGGAAATTTAAATATTTTAGTCAAAATCTGAAAAATTCAGGGAATTTCATTCAGCGATCCCCCCCAAAAAACACGAGTTTTGCTCCAATGTTGGAAGCAATCCCTTTCTTGACACGCGTTAGCGTCAAACGGGCATCTGGATGAGAGCCAATTTTCGTAGCTCCAATCAGATTGTCTTATAGAAAGGCAAAGCAAGTTTCCAGTAGCTTTGGTTTCCAGTAACCTCGAGAATTGAGGGATTCACATGTGCATGTGCAGTGCATGTTGAACTAAAGAAAATATGTATTCTTGTATAAAACAAAATCGGTTTAATTCCAGTATAAGGGTACGGTACACATGGGATTTGATGAACAGTAAATGGGCCATTTTGGTGTTTGCGGCAATTTTCAAAATCATGCCAAGGCTTCTCAAACTTTCAATATTTGCAGTGCTTTCAATATTTGCAATCTGGTTTTCAGTCATAACTCTCATCGCAGCCCTCATACAATAACAATTTATTAAATGCAATAATAATGCGCTTTGATGCTAAAGCTACGATATGACCTTAATTATAGAGTATATGTTACTTTAATAAATTTTTCTGGGTAATCTTTTATTTTCGATATGCTCGCGACACCCACAGTTTGAGAATCGCTCCCGTAGTGTGTACTGGGATTTCACCGCAAAATCTTTTACACATTTTTTTTTTTTAAATAAATGCCTTATTTGTCATTTTGCGGTAAAATAAAATTTAAAAAAAAATAGTAATCAGTCATCTAAGGCTAACCATTTAATATAACTATATTCGCCAAAATATCGTTCATTAATGTAATTTAGTTTTTAATTATTATTATAATGTTATTCATATAATTTAATGCTGCTTCTTCCCCCTAAATTTATTTATTATTAGTAAATAATACTTTCAAATTTCAGGAAATTTTCTCTGGCATAATCCTGAAACTAATTCTAGCAGTATGATGACATAACATCACGAAATTTAATGCACATATTTTTTGCGTATGTAGGCTGCTAAATAAATATAAAATACCTGAATTTATTTAAAAATATCATTAAATAGATTTTTTTTTCCTTTCGTTTAGCTGCAAAATGTCTGCAAAAAAAAGAATTTTTTAATCCACCGTTGTGCAGTTTCTGATCTTCAGTCCGGAAAACTCCTATTATAGTTATAATAGTAATGCTTTAGGGATTATGTATAATTTGTATATAATTGGCAAATTTTTGTGTTTTCAAGCAGTACCGTAATTAATTTACCTCTTAGCACAGCCAAAATGCATTACACTGGTAGACTGAAATTTTCTTAAAACACACCTGGAAAAGTCAGGGAATTTCATTCTCTTGTCTGAGTGGCAACCGTATTTTAAGCTCCAAGCCAAATTATATGGCTTTATCAGAAGTTGAATATTCAACCCCATTTATGGCTATTTTACCAGTGGAAGTAGGGCAGATAATAATTAAAGAAACAACAAGAGATAACTCTCAGATCAAATGGGTTTTGTTGGATAATTGTTTTGTTGGTTGTCTGTAAGGCCAGAAACCTTAAGACAAAAATTTGTAAGTGTACAAAGAACTGAAATGTTTAGAGTAGATTTCAGGGTGAAGGGTGCCCCTTGGATTATTGCCAAATTGTTATTTCATTTATGGTAATCTGAGTAGTTGAATTCTATGGAAGGCCTATTATGATGTAATTGGTTCCATGATTGCGGTACAAGGTACAGAAATTTGTAAATAAGGAAAGTTTATAATCCTTTATGTAGTGCTAAGATTAATTTCCTTAAGTTATTTCATTGTTTGATTTAAAATGTAATTTATTGAGATTATGTATTTTTTGTTGGCTGCTCCTTTGACTTTTTAAGTAAATATAAATCAATATGTACGTGGACAAAGTCAAGGGAGTGTGCAATATCTAGTTCGGGCAATTCTCTGCTGTTTTTTCTTTAAGTGACAATAGGTCAGTGTGTATATGGATACCAAGTTTGTGCAATTCTTTTACTTGTTTTATTTGGGATTTGCGTAACGGCGATTTTTGGCGCAAAAATTGCCCCTACACGTAGCCAAAATAACAAGTCAAAGAATTGCACAACTTGGTGTTCATGAACTACCAATTATCGCCAAGGGACACCAGTAAATATTTTTTTACCAGCCAAATTATAGCTGGAAAGATTTTATGTATAAATTGCAGACTTATTTTAATGGCTGAATTTAAAGGTTAGAAGTTACTGTAATTTTGGGTAGATAAGTTCTGGTGCATACACCGCATTCATGATAATTTTAAAAAAATCATCTTCAGATCATTGTCAGTTCAATCACATAAACTGCATTGCTGTATACGTTGCAGCAAAGCATTTCAAAACATAGCACTTAATATTCATTTATTCAGTAATTCCCAGGGGTGTTTGTGCTCCGGGGAAAACCCGGAATTTCGGGGATCGTCGTTCAAAAGGAAGTAGGAATAATAATGAATTATTTATTTTGATCTGGGTAATTTTGTTTGCTTTGAAAGCAGAAAACACAAGGTCAGTGTGTGTGGTGAAAACTTTTCCTTTCTTTCTCCAAAGGCAGTGATAATGCGTGAAAAGGGGGAAAAAACTTCTTTTTTGTTCTTTCCTTATTGCGAGTTATGATTCATTCCCCCGTTTCTCGGACATTCTCTTCTGGGTTCTTTTTGGCAAGTAGGCGCGGCAGAAAAAAAAGGGAGAGACTTCTTTCGACCAGATCTGCGATCACGTGACTATGGATTCAAAGGTCTTATCTCTCCTGGCGTGGCGCCAATAAGTAGAGAAGGGGGATTTTTCGCCGTATTAGCTATTTGTCATTGATCGCTTCGCAACTTTTTTTTTCTCCGCTGTGTAAAATTTTCGTTTCATTTATTGATGCACGTGTAAATTTTTCATTTCGTTTATTGAAATATTTTTTTATTTATGTACGCAAGAGAATTTCACTATGAAATTTCTCGATATAAATAGTGATATTATACAATTAGAAGAAGGTGTCCGGAATGCATTTAGGTGGAATTGGATTGAACGGAGAGATGGTAATGGGGATACCATCGGCACATGGTGCAAGAAAATAAATGTTGCTGGACAAGCATATTGTGTTTTTTGTAACTCACTGCTGAAGTATGGTGGGGAAGGATTCAAGGCTTTCACAAATCATTCTAAAACTGTGACGCACATAAAATATTCAAAGTGCATTAGACATTCAATGACTTTAAGTAATTATGCTAATTCAAAAAATACTGATGACTTACTGGAGACTGATGCTCGGCCATTGGATATAGTGACAAGAAAAGCACGCCAAGAGGTATTAATAACTTCGTTTATCGCCGAGAATTCTCTTTCTTTCAATGTAGCTCCCAATTTAATTGAACTCTGCAAACAGTTGAGCCGCGATCAGACGGCACTAAACTCGTTGGAAATGTCCAGGACTACTGCATGTTATAAGATGAAATATGGGCTCGCAAAAACTATTAAGGAAAATATCATTAAAACTTTAAAGGAGACTCCATTTTCTCTAAATTTGGATGAAAGTACTAGCAATGCTCAAGAAAGTATACTGGCAATATTGGTGCAGTTTTATGACAACAATCAAAATGAAGTTGTAGTTCATCATTTTGCATCTCTAAAGATGGAATCTTGCAATTCAGAAGCTGTTTTTAAAGCAGTTGTTAATACTATTGAAGATAATAATATTCCATGGGCAAACTTAATTAGTGTATTAATGGACTCATGTAACACCATGCGTGGAAAAAAAAAGGGTGTTGAAACCAGACTACGATCAAACAAAGCACCCCACTTATTAGATATTGATGGTGACACATGTCACACAGCTAATAACTGTGCAAAAAAATTTGCTTCATGTTTTGATAGATACTTAGAAGATTTGTTTGATGACATCTATTTTGATATGAAAAGCTGCAGTAAAAGAGAAAATTTTTTCAAAATCTGTGAATCCCTTGCCATTAAAAAACTTAAGCCCTTGAAGAGACCAGACCATAGGTGGGTGTACATTTTATGTGTTTTAGAAAGAATCAAAGATCTGTGGGATGCTCTTATTGCATTTTATTTTCACTACTTGGATAAAACTGATAAAGGGGATTATTTTTCTTATGTTGAAACTGTATACAATAAAAGAAATATTTCTGCAGCTCAGAAAAAAATTGTTGAAGGGGTGTATTCTTGCTTGCATTCCCAACAACTCACAAAGGATGCTTTAGCTCGGAAAAAAAGAATACTAAATGGGTTATTTGTTATGCAAAACAAAACTTTATTGCATATGGCATTATATTCAGCAGTATTACCAGAGTTCAACACATATATTAAATTATTTGAAACAAAAAAACCAATGCTTCATTTAATACATTCCAGTATTTATAAATTGATGGCAAAATTTTTCTCTTTTTTTATGAAGCCAGAAAATATAGAGTGCACATCTTATAATGATTTATTAAAGGTTGATGTCACAAATCCAGAATTCCATCTACCTAGCAAAGTAATATTTACTGGTGCAGAAGCTTCCACTCTCCTGAAGAAATTATTAAAAAATCATCCAATAGCAAAAGAATTCCAAATTTCTCTGATGAAAGCTTATACTAATACAGCACAGCATATGAAAAGAAATTATCCCTTAAAAATTCATATCTAATTAGTTTTACAGCATTAGATCCAGAGCTAAGAGGTAAAACCAGTACAATATTAGCTTTCGAAAAATTATCATCTTTTATGTCCCATATTTTTAGTGATAATGAAAAGCCAAAAGTAGAAGCTGAAATAAGGTTATACCAGAGTGAGATTGATATCACCAAAGAAATGCTCTACACATCTGATGGAAGTGGAAATCAAGTCAAGTGTACAATTGATAAATATTGGTGTAAAGTTTTTAATTTAAAAGATGATTTCACAAATGATTATAAGTATCCTACATTGGCTAAATTGGTCAAAGCCTGCCTTAGCTGCTTCCATGGCCCATTAGTAAAAAGTGCATTCAACTTAATGGATGCACTTGTCACTGACTATAGAACCTCTCTTAAGATTGATTCCCTAGATGCAGTGCAGACTATTAAATATGATTTAATGGCTTCTAAAGAAACCTCATGTGAAAAATATGGCTCAAAAAGTCCAATGACTGATCCAATTCACAAAGATCTCTTTCTGAATGTGAACAGAAGTTGGAAAACATATCAAGAGGACTTAAAAACATGTATTTCAGATGAGTCACCTATAAAAGTCTCTGAAAAACCTTCTACATTAGCAGAAAAGCAAACTGCTTCTACCTCTGCATGTGCAGTTCTCGAGGAAATTTCTTCAACTGTAAATGAAGAAAATAAAAGTCAACCTTCCTGCAATTATGAAGTTCACCACAAAAGAAAGACAAGCCCACAAACATCAGAAAATAAAAAAAAGCAACAGAAATTAGATAATTTTTTTTAAAGAATTAATTCAGGTAATTTAAAATATTTACATAAAATGTAGTAGTTTATATGTTTGAAAATTTATGGTTATTATTTTGCAAAAAAAGTAATTCATTGAACTTTTATAATTAGGTCATTCAATACTTCATAATTGTAATTTTTCATTTCTGCCCCCCCTTCTCGAAACTCCAAAATGTCGGTAGTAAGTCCGTAAAAGTTTCAGGGGATTTTTTGGGGTCCCACAAACACCCCTGAATTCCCTGCCATATTTATATAATCATCGTTGATAACATTTTATAATATTTACAACATAAATATAATCAGAAATTATTATTAAATAAATATAAACAGAAATTATTTATTTTATTTGAAAATTTTGATTAAAATAAATAAAGAAAGAATAAACATCTTACTGTGAACTTGTCGAAAACAAACTCTGATGATTTCTAAAAGATATTATTTTTATCAGTTCGGTAAACTTCATTTATCACCATAAATTATCATATTATGAAAAAGAATATGTTAATTATATAATCAAACATAATTTTGTAGTTAAATTTGACTCCCTTTATTTATATCAAACCTTCAAAATCTGATTCATCAATGTCAAAATTAAGCAAATTTAACAAATAGCCATCAAAATCAATTTCATCATTCTGTTCTAAATCAATTCTATCAATGTTGCTATCTTCACTTTGATTTTCTTTTTCGATGGTTTGCAATTTAATGAAAGCTGATGCAGTCATATCAATGTGGTCTGATTGTCATGCTTTATCGATCCATAAGGCATCCTTCTTATATGAAGCTTTTCTCATTCATCTGGAATTTGTGATGAAATAAAGCCAGCTTTTTATCCATTCTTCCCGCTGCTTTCATAGTTCTGCTTGAAAATTCTATTGATGGTGAGATTCAGAAGGTGTAAAGTTATTGTAAGCCCACCTGGGATCATTGAGGCATTGGTACTAAGTTTTTTGGCTTTGTATTTTACCATATCCGCTAAACGGATCACGTTGAATCCAGAACGATGAGTCAAAATTTTTAATGCCCATTGTCTGAGCAATTACTTTTGTTTGAAGGTGAATTCTAACTGTTGGCACTGGTAATCCACTTTCTCTCTGCTCTGTTGTTCGTTTCTCTAAATTGTCTTTCAAGTCATGCCAAGCTGTGACACTAATTTGACAAGATTTTTATTCTGAGACACTTTATAATTCGTCTTTTTTTTTGGTCTTTCACCGCCAGATGTATCACTCGTCAATTTGACATTCTTTAGTCACAGCGCAATTTCCAATTTGTATCACCTTCTTTACTGCCGAAAACTTAAAAGCTACTGTATAATTTTTTCTTCGAGTAGAAGCCATAATAATAATAAATAATTTTAAAGAGCAAATGATAAGGTAAGAAATAAGCAAGCTTCAAAGCAGTAAAAATGTCTAAGGATTAACACAGCACTTCGCAGTAAACGTTGCTTTTGCTATTAAAAAAAACAATAGTCATCGGAAAACGCAGGCAAAACTATGGCGTTTAAAAGAAAGTACACTACACAAAAAGAAAAATGGGACAGTTCTATATCTCCCGTTCTACTGGGCCAATTTACGAAATTCAAATATATAGCATTGTTCTAACATAGGTATTTTGACACAAAATGGGTCTTTTTCTGAAATAACATAGCAATTTTTTTCCATATTTCGATTCTACGACTCAAATATGCCTAAATGTTAAATTTTGTAAAATTTGGTACAAAATTTATGGAGAAATTAAAAAATTTAATTTGGTGCATTTTTTTCAGTTTGCGGCAAGAATAATACACTTGGCGAAATTCTTAATACGTGGCAACCTATTTTCTTATCCTTTCCATTGTAATGGAGCAGATAAAAAGTCACATCGTTCCTACCTTTTTACATTGTGCATGAGCGGAAAAAAAGTCACATCGTTCTTCTTTCAAATAATTTCAGCAACGTGCGTAAACCACATTAGATGTTATTATCACTTTCAACAAATATGCCAAATTTCAAAACACGCCAATATATAAATTCACATATATTTTCGAAAATTTTGAATAAAAAGCTCTAATTTTTTCTAGGTATACTTAGAAATAAATACATCTACTTCAAGTTGATTGTAAAAATTTTATAGGTTGTAATTCAAATTTTTTTTTCAAAAATTTATAAAAATTATTTAAAAATACAAATTTTTGGAGTGAACCTAAATTTCAAACTGTGAAAGAATTAATCAAGTAAGTGTAATAAAAAAAAGAAATATCAATAAATACATACCAAATTGAATTAACATTGAGGAGCTAATTTTTTAAAAACTACTCGTGCGAATTTTACAAAATTTGGCAGTTTGTCATAATTTGAATCGAAATATGGAAAAAAATTGGTATGCCATTTCAGAAAGAGTCCGATTTTGTGTCAAAATACGTATATTAGAACAGTGCTATATATTAATCTAATACATATCTTAAGTCGCGCTTTCTAGACGTGAAAAACACAATTTGAATTTTGTCAATCACCGCAGTAGGACTGGAGATATAGAACTGTTCTCACCCCCCCTCCGCAGTGTACATGCATTAGGTTGTCTTTACACAGACCACCTCCTACCATAGTTAAGCAAGTTTGAACTTCTTGCATTGCCTTATCGCAGTCTAAGCACTCAAGCTAAATTATTGCAGCGAATTCTACATTAACCGTTTCATTTGTGCATAACTTACAATCTAATCTAGTGAAGTTTCAAAGACAGAGAAAAAGTCAAATTTCTTCAGATACACTTCAGATACAGGCCTAATTTTTCAACTTTTAGACAGGTATAAACCATGTCTTTATCTACCTGAAATTACGGTAATACTTTTGCTGAGCTGATAATGGCTGTGGACTAGACGAAAATCTGTGCAAGGTGCCAAAGCTAAAATATATATACATACATAGATGAAGGGGGTAAAATTAAATCGCAACTAGTGTTACCAGAGAAGCTATATAACTTTGAAACTACAATGCAGGATTTCAAGAAAAATTTATTCCCTCCTAAGAGAGATTTTCAGGGTGTGATATCCAAGAAATCTAGAAAGCAGGAAGGGAAAACCAGTGGTTTTTCAAGAAATTATCATATAACCTGCAAACATTAGATGATCAGGACAAGGCGAAAGTATCTGAGAAGTGAAAATTGCTCTGATGTTTGAATGTGGATCATCTTCACATTTGCAACCCTCGTATCAGCAGTGGAAAAAGAAATAGGAGGGAAAATTGACCTGCTTATCTTTGCATACTGAGCGGTTATTATGCACTTCATGCTTTCCCAGAGGTGTTGTTACAGGGTGTTGAATAAATGGTCGGTACGTTACTTCCAAGGATTAAGCAAAGTTCACATTTATTACGAAGACAACACAAAATAATATTAAGAAGAAAGATACATATTTAAGAATGGGCTACAAGATTTTGCTCTTTTAATGCTTCAAGATATGCGTCTGTTCACGATGAGTTACAAGAATTAACTGGTACTTTTTTGGCGCGATGATAGCGCCATCTATACTAGCTACTAAGGGTTGGGGTTATTCAATTATGGCAAAGCACACGAGGGCTATCTGCCTAAAGGGAGGGATGCCTTCGTGGAGGACTTTCTAAGGGAAACTGGCTCGTATACACGTTACACATGGGGAAAACCACGAAAACGCCCATGCAGCCAGCCCGTTCGCGGGATTCGAACCTCGGACCGAACTACCAGTGTTCAGCATCTTTACCGCTCGGCCGCTGGTGGGCCACTAGCTACTAAGGACAGAACACATACTATTGCAGAAAACTACTTAGAGTCATACACAAGTAAGACGATTATTAATGTGAGGGTGTCATTAGTCCACCATGATTCTGAAACTTTTGTCGGTGTGATAATGAATTCTTATTTGTCTAATGAAACTTTAATTGGTGAAAAAATGGGGATCCGTCAACTATTTGATCACAAGTTGAAGTGCCTTTCCCATGTTAAAGTAAAGACTAAAGGTGATTTTGGTACGTCCTCACAAAGACCATAGTAGTAGATATATGCCTTGATCTCATGACACCACATTCTAGGAAACAGGTACTTTGAGCTCATAAAATTATCCAACAATAGCAGGGGGCCGAGTGGTTACACTTGTTGGTACAGGTTGAATACTGGTCATTCAACCAGGTTTGATCTCAAGGCCAGGTGAACGGCTTGGCTACATGGTTGGTTTCCATTATTTTGCACATGTGTAATGTGAATAGTTTTAGACATGTCAGTTTCCCTTAGAAAGTCCTTCACAAAGACGTCCTTCCTTTTAGGCAGATACCCCTAACAGCTTTGCCATATTCAAATAACTTACTATACAACCTCTGACAATAGTGAAGTTCTCCTGTACAGAAAGTAAGTGTTATTACATGATCCCAAAGAAAAATTTTTGTCAACCCAGTCAAAAATCAGAAAAGCCAGGAAGCAAAATCAGTGAATGTAATTCTCAGAAGATGGGGAATAAACCGTGTTTTCAATGCAATATTTGAGAGAAGGAAATTGAAGAACTGAGTCTGTATTTGGTTGCTAATAAAAGAACAGGTTCAGAGAGAGCACAGAAGATTATTCAGAAATACTTATCTAAGATATTTAAAATTGTTCAGTGCACGTATGAAGCATTAAATCCTGTTTGGCAAAAGATAAAAAAAAGGAGATGAAGATATTATACAAGGGTATAGTGCTGCTGAGAGGCTTTTATATAAGAAGCAGAAAAATTGTTTTGGAGAACCCCATCAATTGCTAGTGGTGACAAGAAATGTGTAGGAAAAAAATTCTAAAATTATGTAGTGATGCATGAGTGAGCCATCTTGGTGTGGCAAAAACCAGGCATAGTTTAGCTCATTATTATTATTGGCTGAGCTGTTTCATAGAAATTATTGACTTTATGATATCCTGTGATGAAAGTTACAGATTGGATAGACCTAAAGAAAAGGTATAGCCCTATAAAAACTTAACTAATTATCAGAGAAAGTGTTCTCGAAAATGAATATAGGAATGTGTGGTCCCTTACCAGTTAGTGAGAAAGGCAGTAGATGTATAATAACCGCAATATGTTTGATGTCAATACTCAGAAGCAATGTCCATCACAGATATAGGATCAGTAGCAATAATGGATGTACTGATACAAATGTTAAGATGCACTGGTTTTCCCAAAAACATTCAGTGGGACTTGGGGAAATCCTTTAACAGCCACCTGACATCTGAGTTTTTTTACTATTTTGGCATGGATGTAAGTTACAATTCAGTGGCACATCCTCAATCAAGTCTGGTAGAGAGGTTTCATAGGACTATTACGGCACCTGTGCGTAGATTTGGTTTGGGAGTGTCGCTTGCCTGCGTGTTTGCTGGCATTGAGAACAGTAATGAACGATTCCATCGGATTTTTGCCAATAATTAGGAGAATATTGTAATAATATATGTGTTATTACAATATTCTTCCATATCTGGAGTGGAATATTCCGTTATTGGGCAGTGAGCCAGAAGTGTTCCAGGAAATTATTGAAAATAAACAGAAGTCGAAAGAAATCAATTGAGAGTTTAACTGAGACTTTACACTGGTTTATTTTCCGATGCCCTTGGAGTTAACCACCTGGTTGTACATGATCTTGAGTTAACGTCAGAGTTAGACCGTATGGGTTATCTCAAAGACAAAATCGGTACCATAAAAAGAGGTAGAGAATATGCGGAAGCTTAAAATGGCTCATGCTATGCTTCCCCTGTGATCTTCGCAAAGATCCGAGTATAGATCATCAGAAGTTGAACTCTGATTCTATCAAATTTTTCCCTCTGCTAAATGTTGAAGAAAAGAGTAGAACAGGTATTCTCCACCAAGTGTATAACGGTGCAAGATGTAGCGAAAAGATACTTACAAATTCCATTTAGTGAAAGGGGTCAGTAACTGTGTTTGTGACATCCTGAGGGAGCTATAAGTGTAAGTTGGGTGTATCAGACACCAAGTTGAAGGTGGAATAATATCTTGATCTGATGCTAAAGTGAGTTCCATCCAAAACTTCCCAGGACCCACAACAGAGACACATATGTGTGCATTCCTAGCTCTCATTACTTACTACAATCTTTATGTGAAGGTCTACTCCAAGATAACCACTCCCCTAACAGACACCTTGAAAGCAAAGGCTAGGAAGAGAGAGATTTCCTGAAAACTTTGACAGAGCATTCGCAAAATAAAAAACAAAGTTAATGAGTCAATCTGTGCTTCACACACCTAATTTTTAGAAAGAATTTGTTCAATGTGGTGCATCGGACATGGCCCTAAAGGTGTTTTATCACAACAAGTCACCTGAACTTTATCTTAGTCTGAAATTCAGTCCTACAGAGATACAATACAGAACGATTAAATGAGAGTGTGTGGGTATATTATATACTTTGAAACTGAGGTTTTATCTCGATGGTTTGCCTTTTGTAATCCAAATGAATCATGAACCTCTCTGTATAGCTAATTTCTATCATATGTAAATCAGAGGCTACTAAGATGGTTGCTGTGTGTCCCACAATTCAGTTACAAGATTGAACCTAGAGCGGGAACCACGAATAAAAATGCGGATGCACTTATCTACGTAGGGTTAGCAGAAAATGATCAATTGAATCATTTCTGAGAAGTCAACAGACTTAATTATACAAAGTACAGCCATTAATATCCAGAAAATATTATGTGAAGTACATACCCATCTAATATGTTTTGAAGTAATTCCAACCTAACGTAATGCACTTCTATGCTCGGCTGTATAAGTTTTGGAAACAACTTTTAAAGTCATCTTTCATCATGCTTTTGGATATGGACGTCTTTATTTTCTTGATGGCTTCAACATCTTCAAATCTTGTTCCGTTCAGCAAATTTTTCAGGTTTGGAAGGAAGATAAAGTCTGCCGGTGCTAAGACCGGAGAGTGTGGAGGATGCTATATTTCCAAGACCTCATACTGGGCCAAAAACCACTTCACAAGTAATGCACTGTGAGGCCAGGCATCGTTCATGTAAAAGCAGCCGAATCTCATTTTGTTGAAAACAAGGCCTTACTCTGTGAACTCTGTTCAAGTCTGGCGAGAACTTTTGCTTAAAACTATCCAGTTACAGAGTTATTACTTCGCAGACTTATTTTCTTCGTAGTCTGTGATATTATGGTACATAATAGTATATTCTTTTATATGACTAAAATTTAAGCACCAAAAATGTATCTGCTAGAAAGGTTTGAAACTTTCAAATACTATAAAACAAATTCTTTATGATCTTTTAAAGCAAGAATGATTTAAAAATATTAATTAAGTGATTTTGTAGAATTTTTTAAAACTAGCCGTGAGTGGTTGTTCATTATGAACGTTGCAATCTATTTTTCAGACACTAAGCTCAAATTTTGCACATGCACTTATTGTGGATGACAAGAGCTTATGATGTAGTAACTTTTTTAAAGTTTGTAAGTTTTTTTAAATTTAATGTTGAAATGATTTTCTTCACATATCTTTTTTCAATTAACAAACTAAAACTTTCAGAATTGTAGTGTTTGTACCATCAGATAGAATGGGGAGTAAAATCTTTTACATTAAGTTTATATGAGATTTTAACATAATATCTTAATTTTTGGCCAGGCCACTGGATCTTTTTACCATTTGATGTAACAGAAATGTAGAAAGCAAAAGGATGATTTTTCATTATTGAAAAATCAATTTTCAGTTGAGTAATTTGAGTGATAACATGTTGAGATTAAAAAGATTTTTATAAATTAAGTTTTCTTTTCCCTTTTAAGCTCATATAATCAGTAATGAACTAAAACAAGAAAAGTAATTTATTTTATGGGGAACAAGACAGATTAAATAATTCTCTGTAATCACCTAGTATGTGATCTTTTTATGCTTTTGCTTCGTTTTTTTATTTCTTTCCATTAAAACGCTATTTTTAGATTTAAATGCACGATAAAGTGTTGAAAAAAAGAAATGTTTAAAACATCATCAAATTTTAGTGCCATTATCTAAAAAATAACTAATTAAAAGTGATAGATCACATACTACATGATTAACCAATTCTATTTACAAAATTCATCTGAAGTTTTAACAGTCACAAGTAATGAACATAATGCAGCCTTTCAATTAGTGTTTTTTTTTTCTTGTTATTGCAGTAGATTATTTGATGACAGTAGGTTTGAAAAAGAGTTTTGTATTTTCTACCCCCTTTTTTTTTTTGAAAATTTCTATTTTTTATTGTGAAAATCATGTATTCCTATATATTATTTAATAAATGCTGTCTTAAAAAATAATAAAAATGCTTTTATGTGCCTTTATAAATGCTTTTGTGTATCTGTTCTGCAGTTACATGTTATTTAATTAATCTGACATTATTCCAGGTTTTCAGTTGGTCAGAAGCCATTTTTCTCTTTTGAAGTGGAACTGTAATAAAGGATATGAATAATTCTTGCTGTTAAAGAAAAAAAGGAGGTATGCATTTGTTATGAGGTATAACAAAAAATAATTAAAATGAAATTATGTGCAGTCTGCATGCATTGTAATAATCATGTAGAAACTGAAAACTGTTTCTGCATGATTCATATAACAAGTTGTGAATAATTATCCTGATGCAAAATTCATTTTTTTCAAAGGAGAAAAAATGGAACTTTTATCGAATGTTCATTATATAAAATGTTGCTTGAAAACTGTCCAAAAATGATCTATCAATGTGTAATTCTAGTAATATATCTGTATATTTAGACGTTAAATCAAATTAATAAGCGATTTAAACTTTTTTAAATGAAAAAGCCCATATCAGGAATTTCTCAGTGAAAGTGGTTAAAAAGTAAAATACTTTTTATTTGATCATATATATATATATATATATATTTTTTTTTAACCCATTTAGGTTAATGTGAAATATTTTCTTGCATTTCTTCTTCTAGAAAAAAATTTGATATCATTCTAGCTGAGGCATCTTTTATTAGTAATGTATTTATCATATATTTCTTCAGTGGAATAATCACAAACATTGATTTTTGGGAATTTACCAAATTTTAGATCATCGTAGGCTAGATCCAGAGGCGTAGCTAAGATTTTCAGCGCCCGGGGACAACTAAAGATTTTGCGCCCCTTTCTGTGCTCCAAGAATGGGAAACATTTCATTCTAAAATCTGTAACACCAGTTTGGCGCCCCCTGGATGCTGCGCCCGGGGACAGATGCCCCCTCTTGCCCCACCCTAGCTACGCCACTGGCTAGATCATTAGAGATTTTAAAATACAAGATGATTATCATTAAAGTTTTGATTTCAAAATACTCTAAGGCAGTGGTCGCCAAACCTACAGAGCTTATGAGCTACCGTACTGTTTTTAAATCCTACTGTGTACTAGCAACTTTCATACACACACAAAAAAAAGTTGCATTTGTTTATTGCCTATAAAGTTAAATTTCTAGTAAATAGGAAATCAATTTTCATTACACTGTATATAACAAAAAGATACTGAAATTGAGTTGCACATAAAATGAAATTGTAGTTAGTAATAAGTAACAAATATCATAAAATATTTTTATCAGATTTATTAATGTTATGGAGAAAGGTGGAACTCTTTTTTGCCATCGACAAGTTTTTTTAATGCTGGGAAAGTAGTTAGTGGCTGCCATTCGAATAGGATTTCTGTATTCTGTAGCTGTTCAAGTATTCATCAGAGAGTCTATGCCTGTATTATTTTTAATAAATTTCATACTGGAAAAAGAAATTTCACACAGATATGTAGAGCTGAACATTGCCTCTACTTTGAGACAAACCTGGATCCAAACTGGGTATTTTTCTATAGGAATAAGAGACTAAATATTTTCAGATATTTTACATTGAATTTTATAGAAAGCGATTTTACGGATAAATCATTTTGAAAATCAGTCAATTCCAACTCCGCTGCAGCATTATCTTGAAAATCGAAATGCTCCATGACACAAGTAAGACAACTTTTCAGCATCAATCTCTACAAAAGGCAATTTAACAAACTGTACAAAAATTGAAATCCTTTTGAAATCTTGGAAGTGTTTGTAAGCTTCTGAAATCTGAAATAATTTCAATGTATTGTTTGCTATTTTAAGGAGGCATTGAAGACCCTTTCTTTTCAAGGTTTTGCTTCAAACAAGCAATGTGTTTGCATTCACCTTGGATGATATTTTTATCCCACAGTTCCAGCTTTTTGGAGAATGAAGCTACATCTGAAATTGTTCTGCCAATATCTTTATCCCTACCTTGAAGCTGCAAGTTAAAGTATTAATTTTTTGTTAATGTCTGCGAGAAAAGGAAAATTCTCTAGCCAAGCCGGATCTTCTAGTTTGCGAAAGGATTCATCTCGTTCTTTCAAAAATTGTACTAAGGCAGGGAGCAACTGTTGAAAATGCTATGAAACTCTGCCTACATTCAATCAACGAACTTTTGTATGAAGCATTAGATCACCATACTGGCAGTCTAGTTCATTAGTCAGTGCTCTGAGCAAACGTCTCTGAATTGCATGTGCTCTAATTTTGTTTAATATTTTTATGTCTGTTTTCATTACATCGTACTTTAAAACTTTCCGCACAGTAACTCCTGGCGTATCACTAAATGATAAGACATAAATTTCGGAAAGCTGTTGTCTTTGTGACACACAGTTATGGATCCCTTCTCTCTGCCTACCATCGCAGGAGCTCCATTAGTTGCTTAGCCCACCTGTTTATAGGAATATTTTCAAAGTTGATAAGATCTTTAGCAGTTAAAAATATGTCCTGTCCTGCAGTGCTTTCTATTAATGATATAATCTTTACCAGCTCCACTCTTATTTTGAAATTATCTGAAAACACTTTTGCAAAACAGCCAACTGAGCTGTATCAACTATACCAGTTGATTTGTCAAGTTGCAGGAGAAATAACTGCAGCGATCAAAGTCAGTTTTAAGTTGTGGGTAAGATCAGAACTCATAACCTTCTCATTACTGCATTTATAGAAAGTTGTACAGATTTAATAGCAGACATTATCTTAGTTTTATTTTTGAAACTATCAGATAATGCATGTGCTGCTTTTAAAAATGCAGTTTTGGTCATTTCACCGTCTTCATATGGTTTCTTATTCTGTGAAATAATATTTGAAACTCGAAATGACGCCTTAGTTGCTCCTTTATTCTTGTTAAATGATTTTTAAAAAGTTTGTTGTTGAGCATTAAATTTAGATTTTAGCTGCCTTTTCTTTTTTAGCGCAGAATTAGTGAGAAATACTTTTCAATTCCTGCGTGAACGGTTTTGAAGTGAAGTTCGGCGTTCCCATTCTACTCAACTGATACACTTGCATCATTGTCAGTCTCATCTCATAGTTGATCGTCTACGTGTGCATATGTGTATGCATAGTAAACACTGTGCTATGCAAGTATCCTTTACCTGGGTAAAGAAGTGATCAGTTTCCCATTCCGAATGAAAGTGATAAGTTTTTTGCTTGAACATGCCATCATTAGAACAGACCTGGCTGGTTTAGTACCAGCGTAAATCTAACTATCCAAATTAGAAAATGGCTCATGTAAACATGAAAAAACATAATGTGCACAACCACACACATACATGATCAACTATGAGATGAGGCTGACAATGGCAGTTGCACGGGAGAAACAAGCAGTTGTTGTGCGTGCCCATCGTCAGAGTCAGCTTAGCAGAGGGATCAAGGTCAGCCAAGCGGAGCGTGAATGCAATCTGTCCAAAAGTGTCCCAGTAAGCTATTGAAAATATCCGCGCAAGCTACTAGTACCTCCCAATTGATAATTTGGCAGCCACTCCTCTAAAGTAATGACTATTGGTTTTGAATGTGTTTCATATGCTTGAAGTAACAGAATATTGCTTGACAAAGGGGTAAAAAATATTTATACAATGCACTGATAGAACACACTGTACTCATCAAGCATGGGAACTTTACTTCTTTAGGGGAAAAAAAAATAATTGCTGTGTCGTTCATGTAATGAATTTGCATGTGCTTATATGTGCTTATTGTATATTAAATTTCAATTTCTGAGCGCCTGAGTATCATGAAATGGCTTTGTCAGTGAAAGATTACACTCAGCTCACTTTTTTTTTTTTTTTTCTTTTTAAACTAGAACAAGGACTGTGTGTTAATTCCTCTTTTGAAGTTCTGCGTAATAAAGGTTTTATTACTTTTTGAAGTATGACTTGCTACTTTGCCTAGGCTCTTATCTTGACTTTAAAAGTCATTGGGATAAAGAAATGGAACTTCTTCTGTAAATATGAGACATAAAATTTTCTTTGCATATTGAGTTAATTTTACCATTTTTTAAGTCATTGGGATAAAGAAATGGAATTCCTTCTGTAAATAACAGACATAAAATTTTCTCTTGATATTATACATTCAGTTGAATTTAACATTTTTCTACACCTACTTGTATTTTAAATTTCCTATTGTAAGAAATCCTCCAACAGTCATAAGTCCTTTACAGGAACTTTCTTTGTATTGACAGAATCAGATATGTAAATCTTTTTCTCTTCATTTTCAACAATAAATAGGTCCTTTTTTCTTCCTTGTACGAAGTAAAAGGGAAGTATTGGAATTCTGAAAATTTTCGGGTGCCATATTTCAACAAAATTTTGACCGCTATCGAAAGCAACAGGCATGAAAGTTTTCCGTGTTTTCGCGGAATTCTGCTTTTTTTAACGTCACCTGGGCTGTTTCTGAGATCGATGCAGAACTGTTGAGAATCGCGACTGGCAAATGTAAGTGTGAGGGGGGTATATATATATATTTTACCTCTAAAACTTGTCATTGCCTGAAAATAGGCAGTAATATATAACATAAATATGTATATTAGTGTGTTGTAATGTTGTGTACAGTGTTCATGTATCAACTGTTATGTTAAGTTACATAAAGAGCATCTTAAAGAAGGTTAATTCATTACAATCTCTTGGTGATTTACTTTTTTTTTTAACAAGTGGAAAATAAAATTAATAGCAAAATAGTAAGTACAAGTATTATTTTAGTTTAATTATATGCATATGCTAAATACTTTTTATATTAAAAGGTTGATATTTTATTAAAATGTGTTTTTTTAGCTCGCGCGTGCGCATTTAGTTTTTGTGTAATTTTGTGTCCGCACGTTGTTCAGCTTTTTTTGCCAACTTGCACTTTCATGCCTGATGCAATTTAACCATGTTTTTGAGTGGCATCCGTACATAAGGACAGAATAAAGGACTCTCCCCCCACAATTATAAAACTGATTTAAAATGGATTCTGAAGATATTTTTTATTGTGACGTTTGTGTGTACTTATATATCTGGCATAATTCAAAAATGAGTAGCCTCAGAACGTTGAAATTTTGTATAGAGGGCTGCTATAACATGTAGACGTGCACCTCGCATTTTATTTGCAATGGCCACACCAAAAGTATATAAATGCGTAGGTTCGAATCCTACCGACTCATTGAAATAATAAAAAAAAAGTCTAAAGTAAATGACGAGCAGGAATTTTAACGTCGTAGAAGTGTTGATCTATAACGAATAGGAAATTGGAGGCGAAGGCAGATTAAATCTTCATTTTTTATTTCCGCTTGTTGTGGCCACAATCAACTTGGCACATGAAATGTGCCTATTCCAAAATAGCTCACATTTTAGATTAATTTTCAGTAAGAAAGAAGAAAGCAGCAGACAGCAATCCAACTAGACCGAAACGTAAAGAGCAAGTGCGTTACGTTCAGGGTGAAATCCAAATTCAGACTGAGTTAGTTTTGGTTTACAATGCATTTTGATTGGATGCTAATATTTCTGTAAAATTATTATTGGTTACTTGACTTTTAGTTCCATTTACATCATCAGAATTATGTAAGTGCCATATGACATGGATTAGTCTAGAAATGACGCAGTGCGTAGAGAGGTTATTTTTAGAATTGAGAAGGGAAATTTACGTTGTTAATTTAATCGTAGATTCTTTATTTTTCTTACATATATATACACTCTGTTACTCAACTCAGTTTCTTTATTCTTATAGGTTCGTAAATTGGGCATTTTTTGCTTTAAAAATGATTGAATTATGTTGCTCTTATCTTTTGGTTAAGATTTTTATGCCCTTAGTTAACATGCATGCAATAATTGTGGAATTATCAACAATTTAAAAGTTGTTTAAGTGCTGCTAAGCCTAATTTTTGGTTACAGTAGCGGACATATTTGTTCACATTTGAAACTTAGCAGAATAGTGCATTTGTTGCCAATCTAGAGAAACTAAGCTTCAACAAAGTAACATTTTCTTTTATTATTGCAAATTAAATTATGCTTGATTCATTCTGGTATTATCATTTAAGTTATTAGCTGGTTTTTGCGTAAAAATAGTAATTTAAATTGTAAAAATTGTTTTTATTTGTTTTAACTATACTTGGTGTTTTATGTTTTTCTAGATCTTTCAATTTTTAATAAAAATATTTTGAATTTTTATGTATATTTGCCTTACACGAAGTGAGAACTGAGTTAATTAATAGCGCATGCGCATTAAGTAAGCGGCGCTGAATCGTCTGTGAAAAACTGTTTCTTTTTTATTTGTTTAATTTCTTTTATACATCATTTTGGATTTATAATAGTATTTGAATAGAACTTGTGGTAATTCTTCAGATGCTATAATTTCTGCTCAATCTGAGTTATAAAATGAATGAGATGTAATGCTGTTAAGTGAACCTAGTGCAGAAGTGTGGTAATGGTAAATAAATATAGTAAATAAGAATGCATTTATACTATTGTGGTTTATGCACTATCCGCGAAGTAGATTTAATTCAAAATTCGTTAATTGTTAATTCAATATATTTAAATGAAATGCATGAAAATTGCGTGTAATTTAATATTCTGTACAAGGAAGTCATCTGGTGTACACATCAGAATTTTTTTTTTGATGCAGTCATTTAGGTGCATGCTTCATCAAGGGTCAAAATGTATTTTCATTTATCTGCTGCTAAATTGTTTTTGTACAGGGTTCCACACATTGTTTTGAGTTAAGCCACATGTCTGCATTGGCAAAAGTTAGTGAACATTATAGTTATTTAAAGTTGTAATTCTCGGTTTGTTATTCTATTTTTTGTTGCTACAGATGTATTTAAAGACTTTGCAACTGATTTCTGCATAGGCAGATTTCCTTTTATTACCAATGATTTAACTTCAGTAACAAGAGGAACAATGTACACTTTTTTCAGGTAGTATTTATTTATTTGGAATTTACTTTCCATGTAGAAGTAATTGATGGTTTTTCCAATTCTGATTAATAATGTTGCTTATTTCGCCGAAATTTTAATATAGGGCATTTCACATTGTTTTTCTAATATGGAATAGAAATATTTCTCTCTGGAAAGTGCAAAAAACATATCCTTCAATTCACAGCTTGTTTAAAAACAATAAACTTACAATTAGCTGATGATATTCCGTATTTCAAGAAATAAGCTGTTACCAGAAATTTTCATTCCAAAACATTTGCTTTATTTTTAATTATTGAAAGCATTCTAAAAGTGAGTAGACACCCTCTGTTGCAATCCAGAAAGGTATAAGCACTGTTGTCAGAAGCTGCACTGCGTGAAAAATTGCCCTGTCAGATATATGGGTCAACACAGCTTGTTAAATTTTGTGAAATATCCTGAAGTGTTTACATTTATTGTTTTAGCTTTGCTTGTAATAATCGTAAATATGATGCTTTTGATAGTTTTTTCAATTATGGCAATTTTTGTAATTCATAGGTTCAGAATGCTTAGGTTGTATGGAATTTGAAGAACAGTTGTGGAAAATGAAGAAATAAAAGAGTAATGGAAGGCAGCTTTATTACAGCCAGGATGTTATTTAAAGAAATTTTGACATGCAGAAGAATCATATGTGGAATAAAAGTTTAATATTCTGCTCTAAAGGGGGAAAAAGGCAGGTGATTATCATCCACTGTATGTACACTGGTGCAAAATTAAGGGAACTTACACAACACGTTGAATTTCTGAAAAATTAATGGACAGATTTTAAAGAAATTTGTTATGAATACACATTTATAACAGAGAAAGAGATGTACTATTCAGAAATCATTTTATGTGTGCATTATTATCAGTAAAGCTCGTAGTCCAGGGATGTTCAAAATCCACGTTGTGATGTTTGATTGAAAATCTGTGTATTGTGGGGTATGGTCTTCTCTCACAGCCAAACAGGTCACACAGCAGGGCAGCATTGGAGGCAGTTGATCCCATTCATGCAGCAAAGCAGTTTTCAACTCCGACATAGTTCTTGAAGGGGGATAGCAAGATGAAATTGCTCCCGAGAGCATCTCAGTCATACTCAAATGCATTTTGTCATCAAAAAGTGCAATGCTATTTCTAAGCCTTCTCTGGCAATAGATATTCAATTTTAGGAATTTGGCAATGAAAATAGTGTTTTGTTTTTAGAACACTGTGATTCAGTTTAGCTGATAGATTTTTGTTTGAGACCCCTCTAGCCATTTTATAAGAACTTGCATTTCTGATATTAAACTTCTTTATGTGGCTGTAAATAAATGTTTATATTTTAATTTTCTGCAATTCGAAAAGTTGATTTTATAAAATAGTCATAAGACGTTTGCCTTAGTTTATGTTAAATCGGATTAATTCTTGATATACCAGTTTAGATTTTGTGACGAAATTATCAGTTAACAACTATTTATCTCTTCCTCTTGCACTCTGGGGAGGGGGAAATTAAAATTTGGAAAAGTTATGAACAATAATGAAAATGTGTTTTAATACATTAAAATTATATGATACACAATGGAAGTTTTTTATATGCTGTATCCATTACTTGAATTGTATGATTTTTATTAATAAGGATTCCTTTTTTCCCTTTAAGCTTCCATTGAAATGCTTATTGCAAATTTAACTCCACCTTTGGCCAGTTTTCATGGTCCTTGTCATTTTATAATTGGATAAGGTTGTTTTAATTTCATATGTAGATGTATGTACAAAATGCAGTTTTTTCCCCCGAAATTTATATAATTTTTAATGTAACCTTCTGTTATTCAAGTAATAACAAATAAGATGAATATTTTTATGATTTTAGACTGGAAATTTCTTTTTCCATTCAGGTAGCTTTTCTAATATACAGTGATTTGCATTTTGTATATGTTCAACTGTTCTGAATTGGGCATTTCTTGAATCTTCCAGCTATTCGAGCTTTTACCGTAGTTATAACTTCTTCAGCACTTACCCTTCTAAGAAATTTAATCATAGGGTGCATTAAACATTCAGTCCTAACAAAAATCTTTAAATCGTTTGACAGCCATCAATATAAATTGCATGTACACTACCCGACATTGAAAATGCAACACCAAGAAGCAGTGGCCAGAAAATGTTGAAACTCAGCAAACAGGGAGAGACAGCAATGAACAATAAGTGATCTTTATTTTGAAATGATATGCCTAACATAGAGCGAGAACCGCATTGGCTCAGTAAGTTGCAGGGCGATTTTGGATGAAGCAACACGTCTAGGTGCAGAGTCAGTGAGACTACAGATGGTATCCTGAGGAATTCCTCTCCATTCTCTGTCAACCATTTGCCCCAATTCATCTTCTGAACGTGGCAATGGCAGAGTCTGCAAATGGCATTCAATCACATCCCAGATGTGTTTGATGGGTGAGAGTTCAGAAGAGAACAATGGCCAGGGAAACATATTTACACCTTGCAGAGCACCTTGGCTGATGTGAGCATTGTGTGGTGTGGCGTTATCCTGCTGGCTATGATGTGTTGCGGCTGGTGACACTACCCTACATTCAGGGGGTGTCCAAAGGCCATTGGACACTCCTTGAATGTAGGGTAGTGTCACCAGCCACAACACATCATAGACGCATCATTGGGCCTCATAGTGCCCTGAATATGAACCAGAGGTGACTTAGAATCGTGCATAATTATGCCCAAAACCGTGATGCCACGTTGTCATGCAGTGGGGCGTTTTACATTTGCTGACTTCACATCGATGCTATACTCGTACGCAGTGACTATGATTGAAGAAACAGAAGCATGATTCATATGAGAACACAACCCAATGCCATTCTGTCGTCCATAACGCTCGAGCCCAGCACCATTGTAGATGTTAGTGTCTATGATGGGGTGTCAATATCCTTCTTCTTAATGGATGCATGAGTACAGGCCACTAGACAACAATCGACAGCAAATGGTTGTGCTCAATATGCAAACATTCATGGTGTCTTGAACGTGCTGGAGAATGGAGGTAGAAATGGCTTGCGGGTGCATTGATCTACGCTTTGCTGATGTCACTCTGGCTGCATCGGCACCCCTCGAGTTTGCCTTTTCTATGTTCCAACCATCGTCGCCATAACCGGTACACTGTGGGCGTGTCTAGGTGTGTGTCGGCTGAGATTTGCAGTTTGGACCAGCCTGCCCTTCATAAAATCATCTTCTGGTGGAATTGTTTCCGTTGATGATGGCTTGGCATTCTCTGCTGTTATATGTGTACTCTGAAACAAGACCAAATTTTCTACAATGATTTCCCTAGCAGAAATTAATGTACGCTGGAGAGAGCTGCACATTTCTCGTCATTCACAAAACTTGGTGATGTGTGTCTACCCTGCAATTTGCTCAATTTGGGGGCCACTCCTTCTTGGTGTTGCATTTTCAATGTCAGGTTGTGTATGATTTCAGAAATGTTTGCTAAACAACATTACAGAATCTCAAAATTCACTGTTGGGAATTACATTAAAAACGGATTCATAATTTGAATAGCTTTATGGAATTTTAGCAAAATGAAGTAATTATTTTATCATTCTATGATATCTGGATTAGAGTGATAACTTGATATATGTCCTGTTCAGAAGTGAAAATTTTTGTTTGGAATACGACTCGGGTTGAGCCATAACTGGTCTAATTACTTGTGTTTACCGCTTTCAAGACAATGCTCCAACTGCCCACGAGTGTCATTGCTATTATTCAATAAATAAACCCCGCAATAACTCTGATTTTTCATTCCGAATTCAATAAAGTGACGTATGTTTTCATGTAAATTTTTTGTAAATTCATTGACAATGAGCTTTAAGAAAGCTAATGAGAGCAATGGAAAAAATTTTTAGGATCACCATGAAAGTGTAAAAAGAGATTGTTGAAAAGAATGAAGACTGCATGTGTGTCTGGGACATGACTGTAGTGTAACATATGCCCAGTATAATGGTATCTAAGATTCTGAAAAACAAATAGGCTACTAAATCGACTAACACTGCAAAGGGGATGGAATTCATTATCTAACAAAGATCAGAGACATTACAGCATGTTAAAAAATTTCTTTTGATCTGGATAGCACAAAAAGAAATATATACAGTATCACGTGCAATGCTTCATTTATGTACAATGTATTTTCACTCTTGTATTTTGGTATTAGACAGTATTTTAATAGTAGCAGTTTTTTATAAGAACAAATTAATTATTTTGCCTTTATTTCTTATTAAAAAAGTCCTTTGGTATATGTCCAAGGATCTGGAGCTGATTAATGATGCATACCAAGGTACAACGTCATATGATTATACAATTAAATAACTTAAATGAATAAAAATTCTTTTTAAAGGACAAAATCATTAGTACCTCATATGTATTTTCTTTATACTGTAATTGTTTTATCTATTTTAATAGAACTCGGAGCTTATAAATGTTACTTCAGTCATCCGAAACTTTTTATTAGTACATCATTTCAGATTTATCATTTCAGATTCAGTTTTCTTTGAAGACCATATCGGCCCAGATGGCACTTCATTCAAACGACGAAATTCCAATGTTGTATTCTTTCCTCCCCTAAGGTATGCAGTAGCAGGTGCAGATTCCCCCAATGCATTGTATTAGGTTTTTGCAGACATCTTGTCCCAAAAGGATTTATTTGTGGTTTCTTATCTTTATTTGTTAGAAGTAGAAAGAATGTCATTTGAAATCTTCACTCTTCTTTGTGCATTAATGGATGGGGAGGGGAGAAAATTGCTGTGACTCTCGAAAACCATTGCGGGCAGTTCGGTATTTTAACATGCAGGTTAGTGAAAGCTTTGATTTTTAAAGAGTTAAACATCTTAAGTCAGAATTCTTACTATTAATAGTTTAAAAGGGAATCCCAACTTCCTACATCAACGTAGAAAACAATAAATAGACTTAATTTTATTATATTGCAAATTTATAAATTATTAGTGGATATAATGTGCATATCCTGTATCAACATTACCATATACCTTAAATTTCCAACATCAATAATAAGAAGTGGTTTTATATTTATTAGTATTTATAAGACAAATTTATTTTTTTCCCTACGTAAGTGACTTTTTCTTATTTTTAGATTGTAATACTATGAAGGAAGACAAAAAGTTAGCTTTCGGGCGGCGTACCCAAGCAAACATAAAAAGTGGAAAGACTATTCGCACTTTTAAAGATGGAACTGAACTTTTTCATGACTACTGGACAGATTCTGATGGATCTGATGATAATCTTACTACTCCTTCAGGATCAAAATTAAATAATATACCAGAGAAACTGGATTCTGGTCTTGCTACTGAAAGCAATTCTGGCGATATTAAAAATCAAGGTAGTTCAAAAAGTAAAACTTCTCTTTCTAAAAAATCAGGAAGCACACCAGATTCAGAAGGTGTAGTTTCATCTCCCCTGACTAGATCTAAGCATAAAGCTTACTATCAGATAATTAATTCTCCAAGGACAAGGGATTGCTTGCAGACCAAAAAAGACAACGTTATACAGCCATATACAAAATTCAAACACCATTCTGTTAAGAAATGCTTAGTTGATGACTTTACCAAATTTCCTGAAAACGTTTCACCTCATCAGACACCTCATCATGGTAAGAAATCATCACTATGTAATTTAGCTTCAGATTCTGAGAAATCATCCCAAGATCTTGCAACATCTCTGGCTAGATCTAAACATACAATTTATGATCAGCAATTTAACACTCCAAGCACAAGGCATAACTTGTCGTCAAAAAAACATACTGCCATGAAGTTAGATACTAAATCCAAACGCAAGACTATTGGGAAGTATCCAGTTGATAACTTCACTGAATATCCTGTAACAATTTCAACTCAATGTCAAACATCCAATCGGGAACAAAGTATGCTAACTTCAAATGCTGAAAAATCTGTCCAAGTTTCAAGTGTTGACGTTGATCATTGTTTATCAGATTCTGATCATAATCTGAATGAAAATCCTGTTCAAAGTGTCAGACGTTTGAGCTATAATAAAGAAAAGAGTTTGGATTTAATTAATGCAAAAGAATTAAAAATCCATAGAAAAGTCAAATGGCCTTCTAAAAGCAATGTGATTTCTAAAAAAAGTGTAACTGTAACTCAAAGTACTTCAGTTAGTAGTAATTCTCTTGTACAGTCACCTGAGAGTTTTCAGTTCAGGAAGAAGATGCACACTGCAGTTATAAGGTCTGATACTGAGGATGAGAATTTTGATCAAAACAGGAGCCGCTTCAAAAAAGCTGATAAATTTAAGTCTAAAATTCCATTTGCTAAAGGAACCAACTCATATCACATCACAACAAAAGATTTCAATTCTGATAAAATTTCTGAAAATGTTGAAAACACAGATATTTTACAAACAGTGGTAAATAATGAAATTACACTACAGAAAAATATGCAATCGAGCTTAAATGAAAATTTGAAGAGAAAAAAGCAAATGAATGCAAACGTTACTCGTGTCAGCCCCAGAATTGCTGCTCGAAACGATAACAGTGATCCGTTTATTGATAGTAATGAAGGCGATGAGTTGCCAAATAAAAAATTACAAGTTATAAAAAAAACTAACAAACGAATAAATAAAAATTTATCACATATGAAAAAGCAGCAAAGAAAATCTTATCCAACCAGATATTCAACTTTACATTCCAGTCATCGTGATGATGCATCAGTATCAGAGTTACCTTCACAGAGGGAAAATATGCATAATTCTAAAATTCATGATAAAAATACAAATAAAAATTTCGAATCCCAGTGTTCAAAAACCAAACATAGGTATATTAGTCGATCAGGACGTGTTCAATATTCTCCATTAGCTTATTGGAAAAATGAAAGAATTCAGTATCAGTATCTGAAAGATGGCAACATTTCGGTTTTAGGTGTAGAAAAACATTTCGAAGTAAGTGAACAAATGAAAAATAAAGTTAAAAAAACTGTTTCTAAAACACAAAGTGTTAAAGCTTCTATTAGAACACCTGAATTTAATAGGAAAACGGAAAATAAAGATTTAAGAACGATAAAAATTATTGATGGAGCAACAGGCGAGGAAATAGAAGCTAATGTAATCAGAACATTTAGTTCTCTTGAATGGGTTTATCCTAATTTTGGTGGCCCTGATTATGATGATTATATTATAGCCACAAGTTTTTATACCCCTGATTCAAATTGGGGTTTTGTATGCATAAAACCACATTGTCAGAAGCCTCCTCAGTATGCACCTGATGAAGATATATATTTTAATGTAATTAAAGGCAGAGTTGAAGTAGAACTTCATACGTCGAAATTTGTGCTTAAAAAAGGTGGATCATTCATTGTGCCACGTGGAAATCTGTATAGCATAACCAATGTATATAAATCGAAGTCAATTCTGATATTTAACAGTACCAAATTTTCAATTATGAACAGTTATAGTCCAGAATAATTTCAGTATTTATGTCTTTATTATGCATAAAGTTCTTCCATTTCTTGTTAATTCTTCTAATTATTATATATCTAATTCTATGCTCTTAAGTAAACATGTATCTGTTTATCATGAAGATAGCAAATACATCTGAAGTAATATTTTTTGCATCCTTATTTTGTAAAGTGCATTTTAAACTTCATTTTTAAATAAAAAATTTTAAAAGAGATTGTTTACAATACTTTCATTTTAAATTTATTGTTGCAAAATCTCTTTTTATAAGTTATTTGTAATTTGATAATGTTAATTAAAATTAATTTAGAATCAAACAGAAAAGGTATTAACTCCCCTTCCCCATCTTTGTTGGAACTTGAAAACAAATAAAGCGAAAAATGGGGGGAAATTTATTAGTATGTTTTCATTTTTAAATGCTGCATTGTTTGTAATTTATGTGACGTAAAGTTCACTGTATTAATGTGAGTGGTTGATACTTTTACAAGGTATTTCTCTGGCATTCTTGACATGCCTTCGTGGTGTAGTGGTCAGCATACTTGGCACATATTCGAGAGATCCATGGTTAAGTCCCGGTAAGGGCATTGCTCATTTTTCATGTATCCTGTTTAAAAAAAAAAAAAAACTAATGTCTCTATTGTTGCACATGAACTAATAAGTTGGTAAATGATGATTCTCCACCACCAGGCTTTGGCGATTGGGTCCCCTTACCCAGTCGCCCTTTTAATGGAGGAGTATATAAGGTATTTCTCCCGCCTTCGTGGTGTAGTAGTCAGCACTGTCGGCATGTATTTGAGAAGTCCGTGGTTCTAGTCCCGGTAAGGGCAATGCTCATTTTTCATGTCTCCTGCTTTAAAAAAAAAAAACTAGATTTCAGATGTCATGCAATCATTATTTTGTTATTCAATTATATGCATTCAGTAAATTAATAAACTGTTAAGTATTTTGGTGCAAATTTTATTATCGAAATCAATTTCATCTGAAAAATAGTTAAAATATTTATTGGTTTCTCTGGTTAAATTTAAATAGTTATTTTGAAATGTTTGTTAACACAAAATAGATGCTCAGTGGAGGATTCTTAATTTGTTTTAGATTTGCATAGCTATAGTAACCTAACTAAGGTATTGAAAATTATGGTATGAATTGAAAGATTCACTGGTGAAAATAACTAGTAGAAATGAGACTTTACACTGCATTTGAACTTGTAAAGACACAATGGACTGCATAAAGTATGAATAAGCTCTTATGTACCCTTCTGAATTAGAATGCCTTAACACTAGAACCGCGGATATGGTCATTTTGACCCCAAAGCAGTTTTGTTTCCAATTTTCCCAAAATGTTACTAACGGAATTGAAAAAAATTTCTTGACTTTTCCTATTTTTATACCAATAATAATCTGTAAAAATATGATGCATTAAATACTTATCTTTTTTTTTTTAATACTTATACCTAAAACTGCAGAATGAGTCATTTTGACCCCGTTATAATCGCAAGTACTAAATTTGCAATTTAACCTTTCGTGGAATGAGAAAAGCTTTTTTAGTCCTCTTTCCATTTCCCAGATGTAAGCAGAACTTCAATGTCAGTAGATTGGTACTGATAACAGAAGAGCAGCTGAGAATTTTGTTAGTAGTAGTAGTAGCTAGTGTTTCAGGCCCCCCTCCGCTCCCATTATCATTCCGTATGGGAAAAATGCCTCTGGTTAGCGTATTCAAGGAATGTTTTCTCTCCGATGTTTTTTGTTTTGGCCTATTGAATGGAATGTGGTGCAGTACTACCATAGCCAATGCGGTAGTCTTAATGGGCGCACATCTGGTTCTTTATGACTGTATAACTAGTTGTTCGTATCGCCTTGGAGATAATTTGAGTGTACAAATCTGTTCGATTTTTGCCACCTTGTTCACACGCGGAGATAAAATTGATCGTAGGTGAAAATGGCTGGAAGAAATATGCTTAAATTAACAGTTAGTGAGGCCCTCGAATATATGCGACAATTATCAGAAAATGAATCCGAAAACGATGATGAATATGTGCCTCCAGATGAAGAAAATATTTCCTCGGATGAAGATACCTTATCTAATTTTCCTGGACAATGTACTAGCAGAAAACCCACTTCTGGGAAGAAAGAACAATGGGTATATAAACATAAAAAGTTATCAGATTTAAATCCAGATGAAATGAACTTTGGAACTTCTGTTACAAATGATGGAACGTGTTGAGAAAGCATCACCTCTGGAAGTTGTACGCATGGAAGAATTGCTGAACATAATGTTTTGAAAAAAAAGAGTGGCCGAACCAGTTATGCAAAGCGAAATATTGAAAATGGTTATGCATATAGTTCATGGAGGCTACTTATAGATGAGCCTATGCTTCGTCATATCAAAAATTGTACAGAGGAAGAAGCTCACCGGCAACTGGGAAAAAATGAATGGTCAACAACTTTAGACAAACTAGATGCTTTTATATCAATTTTGTGTGCTCAAGGTATATGCAGTGCAAATAATCTAGAGCTTGCTTGTCTGTTGTTTGGGGTCCACCTTTTTCTGCAATACTGTGGCAAGAGATAGATTCAGAGAACTTATGAAATTTCTGCGATTCAACAAAAAAAAAACTACACGGTCTGAACGCCTTCAAACAGATAAATTCTGTTTCATTTCTGAAGGTTGGAAGAAATTTATTGAAAATTCGATAACTTGCAATAAACCAGGACGATATATAACTATTGATGAATAGCTGTTTCCATCTAAAGCCAGATGTCGTTTCACACAATATATGCCAAGTAAACCAGATAAATTTGGTATGAAGTTCTGGCTTGCTGCTGATGTTGATAGTAAGTATGAGCTCAATGGTTTTCCATTTTTGGGTAAAGATGAGGAGCATCCCGAAAACCTATCTTTCTCCAAATACGGCGTTTTGCGTTTGATAGAACCTTTCGAAAATAAAGGAAGAAATATCGCTACACTAAATCTGTCTTAAATGTTAAAAATGAAGAACTCTAGTTTAACTGGAATGATGAAACGAAATTTGAATCTGCGCAGATGCGAAAAAGGGTTCATTGCCAAGCTTTCAAGTGTAGAAACAAAACTGTAGATACTTGTTCTGACTGTAAAATACCGATATGTGGAAAGTGTACAAAATATATAAAAAGAAATTGCCCAAAATGTGCAAGAACTGTGTAGGAAATCTTGACTGGTAAGAAACTAAATATTTCTATTAAAGTTGTGTGTACATTTTACTAACTGTATTCCATACTACAATATTCCATATTGTAATATCATATTATTTTTATCACTTATTATAACAATTTAATGTTAAAAATGAATAAATGTCACTGCAAAGTAATTTCAGTGTACTTTTAGCGTAACAACACGGTTTTTTATTAATTGGGGCCAATTTGACCAGTCCGTGGTTTTAGGTATACCAAAACTGCCATGGTTCTAGTGTTAAAGGTGGTAAACAAATACCGAAGGAATCTTATCTTTATCAGTTAGCCCCATTTTTACATGAAAACGCTACTTTGCATGTGAGAGGTAGCTTTAGATAAAGCAGATTAAAAAAAAAAGAAGTCTGTGTAGATTTTTAAAAAAAATGTTGTATTCGCACCATCATCAAAGGCAAGAAAAGCAAGGCTTGAGCCCACAATCTTTGGCTCTGGAAGCATGCATTTTATCCGTTAGGCAACTAAATTGGTGTAGATAGATTTTAGAAAATTATGAAGTCTGGAATTTCAAAGTCCGTCACATAACAAACTATTGCTGTAGATTATTCTGTAAAAATTATCAACCATAAAGCATTTATGGTTGATAGTTTAGGTGTATTATAGCTAATAAACTTGAGAGTTTTCCTTTAAATAATTTATTTAGATATTCCGGGAATTTATGCATTTTTAATTGTCATCTGAAATTTTTATTAAGATTAGTCCATTTTTTATTTTCTTGAAGAAGAATTTTTGAAAGCGTGAACATTTAAAAACCATGGTATAAACTAAACATTTAAAATGAGATGTCTGAAAGTGCGGCAAGCAGCGAAAAGTTTGAAATTAAGTCACATCATGCAGTCTTTGGTCATCCGGAAAATACCGCCTTTGAGCTTCCTTCTGTTTGGTCACCACTTTCCGCCCAAATGCGTGATGTCATTGGTTTGTAAACTAGGCTTAAAGGTGAGAAAACATATCTTTTTGGTGCAGAAAAAATGGAAATTCTGAAGCAAAAAAAAAATCGTTTCAGTTTATCAATAGCAGGTACTATGGGAAGTTGCCAAGGATATCTATCAGGTATGGGGAAGAAATTAGGAAATAATAGAGAGGGCGCAAAAAAATGTTTCAATAGTTTCGTTCCAAGAGAGATCTACGGTTGTATAAGAAATGACAAAAGGTTGTTCACAATTATCTTAAAGAAAGAATAGTTGAAAGGTCTTCTGATTTTTTAAGGGATGAATTATCCTTTTACTTATTCCACCATGTCATTGTTTGAGAAGACAAGGCCAGGAGTCATCTGTGAATTGTATTTGATGGTGCTGCTTATGAAGAAGCAGAACTTTCACAAAATCGCTGTCTCCACACTGGTGTAAACTTATATTTAATTTGTTTAACCTGTTATTAAAATTTAGGCAAAATTCTGTAGCACACACAGTGGACATACAAAGAGCCTTTCTGCAATTTCAAGTCTATCCAGAAGATGTCAGTATACCAAATTTTTCTGGATTAATGATCTAAATTAAAACAAATTATTTACTGTGCTAAATCTTACTCGTGTTTTCTTTGGACTTAACCAAGTCCTTACCTATTCGCTGTTACACTGAAATTTCATTTTGAACATCATTTGAAATTTGATTTAAAATATATATATATATCTGAAAAGTTTCAGTTTTTATATTATCCCCAAAAGGGGCTTTTTTCTAACATTTTGTGTGGTACCTTTATTTATTAAATATCATCTTTGTACATAAACTATAAAATTCAATTCAAAGCACTATCACAAAATAATTTAAAAAGAGCGTATCTTTAGAATTTCTGATACACAGTCTCATGCGCTGAAGATAAAAATGCCCCACCCATGTACAGTTTGGCGTTGCTTCCTTTGAAATTGATGAGTTTCTTAATCAAAAAGTTATAAATACTTTACAAAGTATGAAATAGATAATAAAACAAATTCCAAATTTGGGCTTCCAAATGCCCATATTCGGGTGGAGACATATGTTATTCAAAATTTGATGGCTCTAGATATCGTTGTTTTATAACAATGCGAGAAACATTTATGCAGATTCTTCATTATTTAATTTCTTTAAATATAATACAGGGTCGAGTCCGAAGTATGTCGCTTATGGATAAAAGATAAATCCTGTAAATAAAAACCTTTTGTGAAGAACTGAGTAGAAAAAATTAAAAATATGACCGATCCTAACAAGAGGGCTCATTGTCCTGGGAAGAAAAATCCTGCAGACATCTTTTCCAGTGGCATTTTGGCCTCAGGCTTCGTTGAAGATTTGTGGTGGCATGGACCACCTTGGTTGAGCAACTCAATGCAATGACTTTTGGTCTGATAAGATTAAAAATGAGAACCTCACTGGGATTTAAAATTGTGAAAGGAGTCAGAAACCTTAACAAAATAAATGTGGAGAATTATCTGTTGATTTTAAATTTGAATAGCTACAGTAAAACTAAGGTACTGAAAATTACAGTAGTAGTTAAGATTCACTGGTAAACTTGAAATGAACATATAGAAATGGGACTGTACACTGTAGTTGAACTTGCAAAGGTACAACAGGACTGGATAATGCATGAATAAGGTCTTGTGTACACTTCTGAATTAGAATGCCGTAAAAGAGGTAAACAAATTCCTAAGAAATCGTCAATTTATCAGCTATTTTAGATGAAAAGCGGTATTATGTATGTGAGGTGTAGGCATAAACATACCTCCTGTTTGTTAACACGGAAATAGTTTTTTCACCTGTTGAATGAACAGTGCTGCTCGAAGGACAGTCAAAAGTAACGAGTATTCATCCATATTAATTATTTGCCTTTTATTCTAATTTTGTTAATTTTCTTAGATGTGTACTCCAAAAAGAGCTAGCTTTTTTTTTTTTTCCCAAGGGGAAGCTTCTGTCCGACTATTGTTTTGGTCATGATGGATAATTTTTTCTTTCTCTTCATGAACCTGAAATGCCAATTAGGTCCTCCAACAAAATTTTCAATGCCCATTTGTTTACTTTTACTTGAAGGCGAATTCTAACTGTTGACACTGATAATCCACTTTCTCTCTGCTGTATTGCGCATTTCTCAAAATTGTCTTCCAAGACAAGCCAGGCTATGACACTAGTTTCATAAAATCTATAATTCCGAGACATTTTCTCTAATTTTTTTTTTTTTTTTTTTTTTTTTTTTTTTTATTTTTCCCCCCCTTTTTTTCGTTTTTTTTTTTTTTTTTTTTTTTTTTTTTTGTAACTTCCACCACTATATGTATCGCTTGTCAACTTGACATTCTTTAGCCACAGCACAATTTCTAGTTTCTATTGCTTTTTTCGCTGCCGAAAGCTTAAAAGCAGAGCTGTAACTTTTGCTTGTGTAGGAGCCATAATAATAATGATGATAATTTTAAAGCTCAGATGATAAGATAAGAAATACGCAAGCTACAAAGCAACAAAAACATGTAAGAATGAACACAACACTTGGCAGTAAACATTCCTGTTGCCATTAAAAAAAGAAGAATAGTCATCAAAAAACGCTGGCAGAACTATGGAGATTAACAGAAGGTACATGCATTACGGTGTGTTTACATAGATTGCCATCTACCATAGTTAAGCAAATTTGAACTTATTGCACTGCCTCTGTCTAAGCACTCTTACCAGGCTAAATTATTGCAGTGAATTCTACATTAACTTGTACATAACTTACAATCTAATCTAGCGAAGTTTTAAAGATGGAGCGAAAATCAAATTCATTCAGAAACGGCACAGACCTAAATTTTCAACTTTTAAACAGGTATAAGCCATGGCATATCTACCTGAAATTAAGGTAATACTTTTGCTGAGCTGATAATGGCTGTGAACTAGATGAAAATGTGTGCAAGGTGCTGAAGCTTTAAAAAAAAAAAATTACATAGATGAATGAGTTAAAATTAAATCACAACTAGTATTAGCAGAGAAGCTACATAACTCTGAAACTGTCAGGCAGGATTTAAAGAAAAATATATTCGCTCCTAAGAGAGATTTTCAGGGCGTGAGATCCAATAAATCAAGAAAGCAGGAAGGGAAAAGGAAAGTCAGTGATTTCTGAAGAAATTATCATGCAACCTGCAAACACTAGATGATCAGGACAAGGCGAAAGTATCTGAGAAGTGGAAACTGCTCTGATGTTTGGGTGTGGATCATCTTCACATTTGCAGCCCTTGTATCAGCAGTGGAAAAAAAAAATAGGAGGGAAAATTGACTTGCTTATCTTTGCATACTATTGCAGAAAACTACTTAGAGCCATACACAAGTAAGGCGATTATTAATATGAGGATGTCATTAGTCCACCATGATTCTGGAACTTCTTTCAGTGTGATAATGAATTTCCTATTTGCCTAATGAAAACTTTAACTGGTGAAAAAGTAGGGATCTGTCAAATATTTGTTCACAAGTTAAGTGCCTTTCCCATGTTAAAGTAGAGACTGAAGGTAATCTTGGTGCGTCCTCACAAAGACATAGATATATGCCTTGATTGCACAACACCACATTGTAGGAAAGAGATACTTTGAGCTCATAAAATCATCCTAAAATAACAGGGGCCGAGTGGTTACACTCATTGGTACTGGTTGAATACTGCTTGTTCAGCCAAGTATGATTTCAAGGCCAGGTGAATGGGCTGGCTACATGGTTGGAGAACATTATTTTCTACATGTGTAATATGAATACAAACCAGTTTCCCTCAGAAAGTCCTTCACAAAGACCTCCCTCCTTTTATTCAGATAGCCCTGATGGCTTTGCCATATTCAAATAACTAACTACACAACCTCTGACAAGAGTGAAGTTCTCCTGCACAGAGTAACTATTATTACATGATCCCAAAGAAAAATTTTCTTCAACCCAGTCAAAAATCAGAAAAGCCAGATTGCAAAATCAGTGAATGTAATTCTCAGAAGATGGGGAATAAACCGGCTTTTGGATGCAATATGGGAGAGAAGGAAATTGAAGAATCGGGTCTTGATATGGTTGCTAACGAAGAAACAGGTTCAGAGAGAGCACAGAAGATTATTTAGAAATATTAATCTAAGATATTTAAAATTGTTCAGTACACATATGAAACATTAAATCCCATTTGGCAAAAGATAAAAAAAGATGATGAGTATAGTGTGAGTGGTGAGTATAGTGCTGCTGAGAGGCAGAAAAATCATCATAAATTGCTAGTGGTGCCAAAAAATGTGTACGAAGAAAATTCTAAAATTGTGTCGTGATGCATGAGTGAGCCATCTTGGTGTGGCAAAAACCAGGCATAGGTTAGCTCATTATTATTGGCTGAGCTGTTTCATAAAAATTATTGATTTTATAAGATCCTGTGATGAAAGTCACAGATTGGATAGACCTAAGGAAAAGGTAAAGTCCTATAAAAACTTACACTCTTTATCAGAGAAAGTGTTCTGAAAAATGAATATAGGAATGTGTGGTCCCTTACCAGTTAGTGAGATGGGCAGTAGATGTATAATAAATCAAGGTAAGTAATATTTATTATCAATGTCAATACTCAGAAGCCATACCCACCTCAGATATAGGATCAGTAGCAATAATGGATGTACCGATACAAATATTAAGGTGCATTGGTTTTCCCGAAGACGTTCAGTGGGACGTTCAGGGAAATCTTTTAACAGCCACCTGACTTCTGAGTTTTTTTACTATTTTGGCATGGATGTAAGTTACAATTCAGTGTCACATCCTCAGTCAAGTTTGGTGGAAAGGTTTCATAGGACTATTACGGGCTGTGTGCAGTTCCATCGGTTTTTCTCCATGGTGTTAGTGATCGGTAGACATAGGATTGGAATAATTAGGAGGATATTGGAGAATATTGTAATAACACATATGTTTGATATCATCTACCATTTGGGAATCTCGGGAGATTTAGCGATAGGAAAAATGTCAGAAGTGCAAAATAAACAAACACAAGGTCTGGTATGACTTCAATACAGCCAAATGCAAATTTAATGAAAGTGATAAGTTGCTGATCTTAGTACTCATGTGACCTAATAAACTGGCCATGCCCTGGAAGGGTCTATGCACCATACTGTCCTGGTTATCAGAGACAACTTGTGAGGGGCAAAAGTGATCTCAAGTTAACATATTGAAGCCCCAGAGATTGTAAATCTCCTAATATCGGAGAGGAAGGAACAAAACAAGGATCTGGATTGGAATATTCCATCATTGTGAATTGAGCCAGATGTGCTGGAGGAAATTATTGAAAACATAGTTGTTAGAAGCTGAGGTAAATCAACTGAGAATTTTATTAAGACATTACACAGGCGTATTTTCCGATAGCATTGGAGTTAACCACCTGATAGTATATGGTCTCGTGTTAACGTCGTTGCAGCCAGTCAGAGCTAGACCATATAGGACATCTCAAAGGCAAAAGGAGAACCATAAAAAGAAGTAGAGAATATGCTGAAGCTTAAAATGACTCAAGCTTGTGTTCCCCCCCCCCCATGATCTTCATAGAGACCCCTGGAAGAGATCCAAGACTCTGTAAAGATCATCAGATGTTGAACTCTGATTCAAACCAAATTTTTCCCTCTGCCAAATATTGAAGAATGGTTATTCTCCACCTAGTATATAACAGTGCAAGATCTAGTGAAAAGACTGTCAAATTCCATTTAGTAAAAGGGCTCAATAACTGTGTTTGTTAATCCTTTGAGAGCTAACAAGTGCCTTAAATACATTTTGAGTTGAAAAATGCCTCTTACTTCTTTAGTAAATTGACGGCTGAATTGTTGAAGTGATGTGAAAATTATACTGTCTCTCATCACCAAATGTTACTATTTTTTTCAACAAAATGGGAGGAACACTTGAAGCATATGACCGAGGTTTAAGGGAGATTTCATTGAGCTTAACTAAAAATCTCACTTTCTAAGTGTAAGTTTGCTGAAGATAGCATGTGGTATATAAGACACCAAGTTGATAGTAGAATTATATCCTGATCTAATGCTAAAATGAGTTGCATCCAGAACTTCCCAAGACCCACAGCAGAGACATAAATGTGTGTATTCCTAGCTATCATTAGTTACTAAAGTTGCTATGTGAAGGACTGCTCCAAGATAACTGCTCCCCTAACAAACACCTTGAAAGGAAAGGCTAGGAAGACAGAGATTTCCTGAAAACTTTGACAGAACATTCACAAAATAAAAAACAAAGTTAATGAGTCAATCTGTGCTTCACACACCTAATTTTTAGAAAGAATTTGTTCAATGTGGTGCATCGGACATGGCTTTAAGGGTGTTCTATCAAAACGAACCAATGGTGAAAAGTATCCTGAACTATATCTTAGTCAGAAATTCAGTTCCACATAGAAAAAATATAACATGATTGAATGAGAGTGCGTGGGCTTGATAAATGCTCTGAAATTGAGGTTTTATCTTGATGTCCTGCCTTTTGTAATCTAAATGGCTCATTAACCTTTCTGCATAGCTAATTTCTCATACATATGTAAATAAGAGGCTACTAATATGGTCTCTATGTATCCAGCCATTTGGTTACAAGATTGAACTTGAACCGGGAACCACTAATAAAAATGCGGACACATTTAACAACATAGGGTTAGTGGAAAATGATCAATTGAGTCATTACTGAGAAGTCAGCAAACTTAATTATACAAAGTGCAGCCACTAATTTCCAGAACTGATCAACAATTCCAGAAAATATTATGTTAAATACATACTCATCTAATATGTTTCGAAGTTATTCCCGCCTGACGTAGTGCACTTCTATGCTCATCTGTGTAAGTTCTGAAAACAACTTTTTTCAGTTTTGGGAGGAAGTCTGCTAGTGCTAAGTCCGAAGAGTGTTAAGGATGCTATATTTCCATGACCTCATGCTGGGCCGAAAACCACTTCACAAGTAATGCAGTCTGAGGGCGGGCATTGTTATGTAAAAGCAGCTGAATCCATTCTGTTGAGAACAAGGCCTTACTCTGCGAACTCTGTTCAAGTCTGGCAAGACTTCTGCTTAGAACTGTCCAGTGACAGTCTTCTCGGGGTGAACAAATTCTTGATGAATTTTACTCATCCACTGTCAAAGAAAGAGAAAAACTAATTTATCCTTCGCTTACCTTGATTTGGAACTTTGGGGATCGAAATTTTTTCGGTTTTTGGTGAGCTTGAAGACTGCCATTCAGAGCTGTGTGATTTGCTTTCAGGCTGATATTGGTAACACCAAGATTTATCTCCCGTTACTGTCAAATCAAGGAATGCAGAATCAATGTCAGTGTTGTCGATGAGTTAACCACACGAATCCATTCTGAATTGCTTCTGTTTCTCTGAAAACAGTGAGGAACAAATCTTGTGTTTCCTTAGGTTTACTTGTGTCAGAATTTCCCGAACCACTTCCTTGGAAATGTTCAGTGTATTGCCAAGTACTTGAATAAGTAATTGGTGATCCGAAGTCAGAACCTCACAAACTTTCGCAATTGTTTTGTATGCAGTTGTGAAAGTTTTCACAAACTTTCTTAACTGATCTACCAGTGGCCGAGTGGTAAAATTCACTGAACACTGGTAGTTCAGTCCAGGGTTCATGTCCCAGCGGATGGGCTGGCTGCATGGACGTTTTCATGGTTTTCCCCATGTGTATCGTGAATACGAGCCACTTTCCCTTAAAAACACCTCCATGGAGAATTCCACCCTTTCCGTGTGATGCCTAAGGGCTGAGCACGTAATAAGTGGGAAAAAAAAAACTCTGAGTTGCACACAGAATGTGGCAGTCCAGCATGCGTGTCATCGTCATTTTCACGGCCATCCCGAAAACAGCTAAACCATTCAAAAGTGCGTAAATGGGATAATGCTACCTCACTATATACTTGTTTCAACATGTCATTGGTTTCTGTAGCAGTTTTGCGCAAGTTGAAACAGAGTTTAATGTTACTTTTCTTCTTCATATGGACTTTGACAACAAAAAATGAACAGCTATATTTTAATATGTGTTTTAAAAACAACCACTTTCTTCTGAATGGCGACGACTTTGTTGGACATGTGCAGATAAATGACCTTCCGAGTACAAGCATTACCTCATTCTAAAGATTCTTGTATACTTACGTCAGTCCTGGAAATCAATGGATTTTTAGACATTTTTATTGTATTGTGTAAAATGTTTAATGCGAGAAGTAAACGTGGTAGTATAGCATTAAATTCTTAAAAGTTATTGTAATATTGTGACAGTTGTAAAATGTATATTGTCTAAAATTTGGAAATTACCCTTACACAAGCTGAATTCAGAAGTGTGTAAATAGTACTTAACTTAGGTGAAACAACTTTTTCGAATTCTTAATTTCTGGATCAGGGTGAGTTAGCTGGAGATAGAAATGTTTATTTTTAGCCCAAAGGGCCCAGAAGGCCTATTAGTCTTGAAACGTCATTTTGCGTTGAATCACTAAAAGTGTTCTATTAGTTTTCAAATTGTTGTTACCAAATATTATCACTTTAAAGAAATTAAATAATGAAGAATCTGAATGAATGTGTGTATGTTTCTTGCATTGTTAGAAAACAACAGTACATAGAGCCATCAAAAATTGATTAATGAAGCCCGAATTTGTAATTTGTTTTATTGTGTATTTCATATTTTGTCGAAATTTAATGAAGCTTTGATTAAGAAACTCAATGATTTCAAACCGAGTAATGACAACACTGTACAGAAAAAAAACAATTTTATCTCCAGTGCACGAGACTGTCTATCGGAAATTCTAAAGATATGCTGTTTTTAAATATTTTTAGCCCAAATGCTCTCAAAATATATATGTAAATGAAAGTAATGCTCCTTTGGCTGTAATATGAAATCTGAAAAAGCTTCGAGTTTTTTTTTTTTTTTTTTTTTTTTTTTTTTTTTTTTTTTTTTTTTTGTCTCAAGGGTCTTTAATAGGATGACTCTGGGAAATTATATTGTTATATGTGAGTAAGTGGGATGAGTGCTTCACCTTATTGAACCATACTGTTCCAAAGGACTCCCATCCCTGAAAACATATCTTGCTGGTGACTAGCTGTAAAGACAATGAATTCTCAAGTTCTACCTGCTTGTGGGCAGTTAGGCTTAGAGCTTCTACATGGTTTCAGAAAAAAAAAAAAATCATGTGACTATTCAGGAATACTCCTTTCAACTGAGTCTTAATCTTATAAGCTCAGACTGGGACATTTCATTGTGTGCAAAAATGGGGGGATAACTGTTAGCCACGTGAAACAGAGTTTCTGATAAACTGCATGAGATGACAGGGTGTTAAAGATGCTGTTTGATTATTTTGACTTTAAATACTGTTTTATTTGTATTTAGTCCAGAAATAAAAGTTTTCATTCTTTTAACTTCGCAGACTTATTTTTTTTGTAGTCTGTGATATTATGGTACATAATATTGTATTCTTTTATATGACTAAAATTTTAGCACCAAAAATGTATCTGCTAGAAAGGTTTAAAACTTTCAAATGTTATAAAACAAACTCTTTATGGCCTTTTAAAGCAAGAATGATTAAAAAATATTAATTAAGCGATTTTGTAGAATTTTTGCCATGAGTGGTTTAAAAAAATTTTTTTAAACTTTAACATGATGTTTGTCACTATGGACACTGCGATCTATTTTTAAACCATATCCAGATAAGCACTGAGCTCAAATTTTGCACATAACACTTATTGTGGATGACAATAACTTGTGGTGTAGTAATTTTTTTAAAGTTTGATGTAGATTTTTCAAAATTTAATGTTGAAACAGTTTTCCTTACATGTCTTTGTTCAGTTATCAAACAAAAACTCTCAGAATTGTACTATTTGTACCGTCAGATAGAATGGGGGGGGGGAATCTGTTAAATGAAATTGATATGCGATTTTAACATAATATCTTTAATTTTCGGCTAAACTACTGGATCTTTTCAACCATTTGACGTAATAGAATTGTTGGAAGCAAAAGAATGCTTTTTCATTATTGAAAAATCATTTTTCAGTTGAGTAGTTTGAGTGATAACATGTCGAGATTAAAAGATGAAAATTTAAAGAAAGGTTATAAAAAAGTTTTTCTTTTTTCCTTCTTTTAAGCTCATAAAATCAGTAATAAACTAAAAAGTAATTTATTTTATTGCAAACAAGAGAGATTAAATAATTCTCGGTAATCATCTAGCGTGTGATCTACTGCTTTTAGTCGGTTTTTTATTTCTTAAATTGCACCATTAAAACTCTATTCTTAAAATTGAATGTGCAATAAAGTGGTGGGGGGAATGTTTAAAACAACATCAAATTTTATTGCTATTATCTAAAAAATAACTAATTGAAAGCGATAGGTCACATACTACATGATTAATTAATTCTATCTACAAAATTCATCTACAGTTTTATATCACAAGTAATGAACATAATGCAAGCTTTCAACAGGGTTGCCACGCTACCTGGAAAACCGGAAAAAGTCAGGGAATTCGCAAATTGACCAAAAAATTCATAGAAAAGTCAGAGAATTTAAATATTTTAGTCAAAATCTGGAAAAGTCAGGGAATTTCATACAGCTCCCAAAAATTCGAAAGGGATCGCTTCCAACGTCATTGCAATTGGCGCACGTTAGCGTCATATGGCCAGCTGGCACAGAGCCAATTTTCGCACCTTCAATCAGATTGTCTTTTAGAATGCAAAGCAAGTTTCCAGTAGCCTCGAGAATCAAGAAACTCGCATGTACGTGTGCAGTGCATGTTGAACTAAAGAAAATACGTATTCTTGTATAAAACAAAATCGGCTTAATCATAGTATATGGTACCATGGAGGTTAGAATAGCCTCCATGTATTCTACTATTCTAACCTCCATGTACTGTACCATTGCCTCCTAGATATACAAAGGCAATGGACAGGTCGCAGAAACGCATGGACCTTATAAGAGATTAATTATATATTATATATAAATTATGCAATTGCTTATATATTCATGTACAAATACTCTTTTAAACAATTATTGTAAATTCAAGAATGACAGTATTACTAAATTTTCGAATAAAAGAAAACTAAAAACAGTTGCAGTGTAAACATAAATCACAAAAAAATATGCTACGAATGTATCAATACAATCTTTTTTTGGTGTGGAAAATAATTTTAGTGTATTTCACTTTTTAATTTTAATTATCTGAACATGCATTAGTAATATATTTATAATGTTATCATTTTTGTAATTTAATTTCTTCTTTCTGTATTAAAACATTAAAAATTGATAGAATTGTAATGAAATGTAAATAAATAATTTTTAAGACTTCATTTGTTCCGTGTTATTTTAAACATTTTATATAGGTAACAGCAATAGTCCATTACGTATCAGCAATTAATTTAGATTTATACTCATGTTTATCACATGAAAATATATTTTGCATTTAAAATATAAATTGTATGCTTGGAAATTACTTTTGACTAATCTTTGTGTATGTATATTATTATACATATGTGATATTTTAGAGGTTTGTACAATAAAAAAACTTAGTAGGTATTGTGTGTATATATATGTGCGATATTTTAATTGCAGAGTTAGAAATATGGATGCATAAACCAGGAACTTCCAGACGGGGCCATTTCAAAACATAATAGTAAACATCAATCTCTCTTCATACTGAATTACTTGAAAAAGCTCATAGTAATTTTGGTCATATTGGTGTGTCCTCATTGCTAAATTTACTATCTCCTCAGTATTATTCTTCAGGATGTTAGAAATTATTGTAAACATTGCGAAGTGTGTTAGTTTAATAAGAAAAGTAAGAATAATAAATAAGAAATAATAAATTTAATAAGAAAAGAATAAATAATAAATTTAATAAGAAAAGTAAGTTAATACAAACTCTTCTATCTGTTAGTGAACCTTTTGAATTATTAGCTATTGATACTGTTGGTGGTTTAAACTATTATAATTGTATTAAAAAGTATATTCACATAATTATTGATCTTGCTACTTGTTATATATGGACTTTTGCTTTTAAAAGTGTAACTACAGATACTTACATAAATTGTTCGAGCCAAATTTTTCAAATTCAAGTACCAAGGAAAATTTTAAGTGATAGAAATGCTGCCTCTTCAAAATTTAAGCCTTTTTTAAGAAATGATAATGTAAAATAATTATTAACTACTGCTAACAGGCCTCAAACTAACAGTAAAGTTGAATGAGTTAACAATTATACCTATTCTAAAGTGTATATTAAATTCTTATCAGGGTAATATTGTATGGCAAACTTGTTACCTCAGGTTACTGAAGAATATAATAATACAACTCGTTCTGCAACAAAATTCTCGCCATCTTATTAAAAATATGGAAAATTACCTTTTGACCCCCTACTTGAAAATCAAGAAGTCTATCTGCCAATTATTTCTTAAAATAGTCATAATTTTTTATTATATCTTACATATATATATTATAATTTTCACACAGTTGAGAGAATATTTAAGACTAATAAATATAAATTTTCCTTGATCAAATTTTAAATTCTGATTTTCAAGGAATATAATTTTATAGAAACATCTGATATTGTATCTACAGATGAGACAAAAATAACATATTAGAAATTTTTTAGATATCGAGGAATTTTGGTTTTCAGAATTTTCTTAAAACTGATTTTTAATTGAATGATTTGAAATTTCTAGTAGTAAAAATGATTAGTAATTTCGTGAAACCAAATTTGACATTTAAGATAATCAAGTTTTGCTGGACTAAATATCAAATCTTCTTACATAACATATAAAATTTTAAGTATAAGTATAATAATTTTGTTAAAAGCTACTCATTTTAATTTTAAAGTTAAAAATGTTTATTTGACTTTAAATTAGTATTTATTCTAAAGTTTTAATGACTTTCATTGCTTCTGGAAAGCTAAACGAGTTTAAAAACAATGATTATATTATTTATTTATTATTATTCATTATTTATTTTGTTATATCCAGAAAATAAAAATATGAAATCAGTGTTTAATTTTCTATAGAAGCTTTGTCCGATTCATGCTAAAGAATATAATCAGTATTATTAAATGTGTGATAGTAGTAGTAACTGTGTTTCCTAATTAAGGTTGTTGTCTGAAAGCAATAGGAATTAAAATTGCATTTAAAAAAATTCATACTTAAACTATTTGAAATAATTAACAAAATAATATTTATTCAGGTGATAAATGCATTTCAAAACACTTTCTTATAATATTTGTCACAATTTAGGAAATATTACCAGCTGTAAATTTGCAGGTATCGTAAAAGTATTTTTATCATTAAAGAAATATACTTTGAGTAATTCAGTCTAATCGATTAAAAACAGTTTTCAAAGATATTCCGATAATAACAATTATTTCGAAAATATAGTTTCTGGATTTTCTGAAAGTTCATTATTTTATGCAAATTCATACGTACTGATAAATGATCGCTATTGGAAGTTCCGCCGCTTCGCTTTCTACAGCCTAGTGCTCGTGACGTCACAGTCCAGTCCGATGGCTTTATATATTTAGGAGGCACTGACTGTATCTTTTCAGGAAAAATACATTAGGAGCACTTTGTTGCAAACTTCAGTGAGCCGGATACACCGCATCTTATGTGGTATCCCTGCGATAGATTTCCAGACTAGACTAGACTAGACTGTACACATGGGATTTGGCGACATTATGATGAGCAGTAAAGGTTGGTGTTTGCAGCAGTTTTCAAAATCGGGCCTAGGCCGTAGCGTATAGTAGCATTTTACCGCAAAATCTTTTAAACTTTTTTTTCCCTTTTTTAATAAATGCCTTATTTGCATTTTACAGTAAAATTTAAAAAAAAAAAAAAAAAGTAATCAGTCATCTAGGCTAACCATATATATATTCACCAAAATATCGTTGATTAGTGTAATTCAGTTTTAAATTATTTTAATGTTATTGGTATCATTTAATGTTGCTTCTTCCCTCTAAGTGTATTTATTATTAGTAAATAATATTTTCAAATTTCTTCTCTAGCATAATCCTGAAGCTAATTCTAGCAGTATGATGACATAACATCACGAAATTTAATGCACATATTTTTTTGCTTATGTACGCTGCTAAAGAAATATAAAATACCTAAATTTATTTTAAAAATATCATTAAATAGATTTCTTTCCTTCGTTTAGCTGTAAAATGTCTGCAAAAAAGACATTTTTTAATCCAGATCGGACTAACTTTCACTGACTGAAGATTGAGATTAGATGGACTTCACTGAAGATTGAGATTAGATTGAGTCTAATCTCAATCTTCAGTGAAGAAAACAACTATTATAGTTAAAATAGTAATACTTTGGGGCTTATAAGTCATATGCAAATTTTTATGTTTTCAAGTGGTACCATAATAAATTTACCGCTTAGCACAACCAAAGTGCATTACACGGATAGACTGGAATTTTCTTAAAACACACCTGGAAAAGTCAAGGAATTTCATTCTCCTGTTTGAGTGGCAACCCTGTTTCAATTCATGTCTTTTTCATATTATTGCAGTAAATTATTTGATGATGATATGTTGGAAAAGAGTTGTTTGTATTTTCCTTGTTTTATGAATGTGGAATTTCCTCTCCTTTTTTTGAAAATTTGTGTTTTTTAATGTGAAAAATCATGTTTCCCTACCTGTTATTTATAAATTCTATTTAATAAATAATAAAAATACTTTTATGTGCCTATATAAATGCTTTTATGTATCTTTTCTGCAGTTACAGATTATTTAATTTTCTGACATTATTCCAGGATTCAGTTGGTCAGAAGCAATTTTTCTTTTTTGAAGTGGAACTACAATAAAAGATAATAATTCAATAATTCATGCCGTTAAAGAAAAAAACAGGTATGTATTTGTTATGAGGTATAACAAAAAATAATTAAAATGATATTATGTGCAGTCTGCTTGCATTGTGATAATCATGTAGAAACTGAAAACTGTTTCTACATGATTCATATTACAAAATTGGGTAATAATTATCATGACACAAAATTCACTTTTTTCAAAGGAAAAAAATGAAACTTTTATGGAATGTTCATTATATAAAATATTGCTTGAAAACTGACCAAAAATGATTTATCAGTGTGTAATTCCAGTAATATTTCTGTATATTTATATGTTAAATCAAATTAAGTCCATATTAGGAATTTGTTAGTGAAACTGGTTAAAAAAGTAAAATATTTTTTATTTAATCATATAAATATAATCTTTTATTTTTTCCTTTTGTGAAATAAATTCATTTTATGTTGTTTTCGGTAGCATCCCATTTAAGTTAATGTGAAATATTTTGTTGCATTTCTTCTTCTAGAAAGAAATTTGATACCATTCTAGCTATGTTTATCATATATGTCTTCAGTGTAATAATCACAAGCATTGATTTTTTGAGAATTTACCAAATTTTAAGTCACTGTAGGCTAGATCATTAGAGAGAGATTTTAAAACACTATATAATTGCTGTGTCGCACATGTAATGAATTCACATGTGCTTACCACACATTAAATTTCCGTTTCTCAACACCTGAGTATCTTGAAATGGCTTTTTGTCAGTGAAGGATTACGCTCAATTTACAATTTTTTTTTTTTTTTACTAGAATGGGGACTGTGTGTTAATTCTTCAATTGAAGTTCTGCATATTAAAGGTTTTAAGATCTGGTCAAATATTTGTAAATGGCTTATGGGAAATGATTCTCAAATTTGAAAAAACCAGTTCATTCAGTTGCAGAAAAGTGGGAAGGCAACTCAATCGACATTGGCAGGAGATATGGCTATATAGAGGTGTTTATGCATTTTGGAATGAGTCAAGGTTGTTTAATTAATGTTTAAAATGTAAAGAGTATTTTTTTAAATGTTCGATCCTTTTTTTTTTTTTTTTTTTTTCTAAACTATAAGTCTGCATCATGATTTTCAATCTCGAAGGAATATTTGTAATGTTAAGAGGGGTCTTAATTTCCATTCCTCTTTTACTACTTTGTGTAGCCCATGAATTGTTAGAAAAAGCTCTTTCCAAGAAACCAAAGACACAGTAGTCCGCCCATAGGTGAAATATTAGAGGACTCTGCAGGAATATATTGAAAATATATGCATGCAATACCAGTATTGGTCTTCATTTTTCAAGGAATGGAGTGTTACTTTTTGAAGTATGATTTGATACTTTGTCTTGACTCTTTAAAAATCACTGGGATAAAGGAATCGAATTTCTTCTGTAAATATCAGACATAAAATTTTCTCTTGATATTATACATTGACTTGATTTTAACATTTTTTTCGCTCCTCTTATTTTAAATTTCTTGTTGTAAGTAAATTTTGCAAGAATTGTAAGTCCATTACAGGAACTTTCTTTGTATTGACAGACTCAAATATGTAATTTTTTTCTCTTCTTTTTCAACAATAAATAGTTTTTTTTTTTTTTGAGGCAGTCATTTAGTTGCATAATTCATCAAGGGTCAAAATGTATTTTCATTTATCTCCTGCTAAATTGTTTTTGTACAGGGTTCCACAAGGTGTTCTACATTGAGCGACATGCCTGAAATGGCAAAAGTTGGTGAGCATTGTGTTTTTTTAGTTATTTTAAGTTGTAATTCTTGGTTTGTTATTCTGTTTGGTACTACCCATGTATTTAAAGATTTTACAACTGATTTCTGCATCTGCAGATTTCCTTTTATTACCAATGATTTAACTTCAGAAACGCGAGGAGCAGTACACACCTTTTTCAGTAGTATTCATTTGGAGTTTTCTTTCCATGTAGAAGTAATTGGCGGTTTTTCCCTTTCTGATTAATAATGTTGCTTATTTTCAACTTGGAAATTTTAATATTATGCATTTCATGTTGTTTTTTTAAATATGGAGTAGGAATATTTCTCTTAGGAAAGTGCAAAAAATATATCCTTCAATTCACAGCTTGTTTTAAAAGAATAAACTTAAAATTGGCAGATGATATTCCTAATTTCAAGAAATAAGCTGTTACCAGAAATTTTCGTTGCTTTTTTTCTAATTATTGAAAGCGTTCTAAAAGCGAGTAGATACCCTCTGTTGCAATACAGAAAGACATAAGCACTGTTGTGAGAAGCTGCAGAGTATGAAAAATTGTCCGATCATCAGATATGCGGGTGAACACAGCTTTTAAAATTTTGTGATATATCCTGAAGTGTTGATATTTATTGTTTCAGCTCTATTTGTGATAATCGTAAATATGATGCTTCTGATATTTTTTCAATTATGGCAATTTCAGTAATTCATAGGTTCAGAATGCTTAGATTGTATGGAATTTGAAGAACAGTTGTAAAAAATGAAGAAATAAAAGAGTAATGGAAGGCAGCTTTATTACAGCCAGGATGTTATTTAAATTTAAAGAAATTTTGATATGCAGAAGAATCATATGTGGAATAAAAGTTTAATATTCAGCTCTAGAGAGGTGATTATCATCCATTGCGTGTGAATGTCCGACATCCATGTTGTGATATCGAACTGAAAATCAATCTAATGTGGGGTATAGTCTTCTCGCACAGCCCAACCAAACTGGTCACACAGCAGGACGGTGTTGGAGGCAGTTTTCAACTCTGACATAGTTCTTGGAGAGGTATAGCTAGATGAAATTGCCCTCCCAAGAGAATCCGGGACATGTTTTATAGGGTTAAGGTCAGGAAATCTGGCAGGCCGATCCATGCAATGAATATCCTCTCTTTCCAGGTAATCATTGACGAGCTGAACTATATGTACATGAGCATTGTCGTACATTGGCAGGAACCCATGACCAACTGCACCCCTGAAAATGCTGCCATTTCTGCACATTTCTTCACAAATTCCATTAGCTGAAAATTTTGCTTTCTGTTTGCAATATTTGTAAAACAAATTTGCAACTATCACCATAAAGATTCACTAGTGTCCTCTATCCAGTGCTGCTGATGTATCACACAGTTGGCGACTAAAGACATGTTGTTTGCTAAATTTCATCTTCTATAGAAACGGGCGAGGAGTCTTTTTATCCTTAGAGTCCACATTTTAAATGTAGTAATTAAGGAGGCTGCATAAGTTGATATGCCTATAAAAGGTTATATAAATAGTATAGTTTTTGATATAGGAAAGGAAAAAAAAAAAAAAAAAAGAAAGAAAGAAAAAAGTCATTTGTTTATTATTTAGCGTAAAAAATTGCAATATAATATGTTTTTGTATTCATATGAGGGTAGTAACTTGTTATAACATTAATCTTTAATTATTTTTTTAATAAATAACTGCATAATAATATAAAGTAGCAACACTATGTAAAATAATTTTAAAATCCAGTGGAAAATTAAATTTTGTGGGATATTGGGATTTGTTTCTTACTTGAAAGTAACTGAATATTTGAATGTTTTTGTAATGCCCAACCTTCATTGAACATCTAAATGAGCATATATAATTTGCATTCTAAAACTAGTTTTAATTTTCGTCATTAGAGAAAATATTGACTCGCAGCAGTAAGTATTTCCAAAACAGGAAGGTAAACGGCATTCAGGTTCCTGTGGGCATGGAAATTCAACAGCATTTTTTCAGATTTCTATAGGATCTAGATTTTCTATATTAACATCAAAATAGGATTTGGAGATACTCTCTCCCCAACTCAAATAACTCCATTTGTAGTTCTGTAGGGGGCTTCAATACATCTATTAAATGTGATTCAAATTCCAGTTTCATAGAAGAAGCGTGCTTGTCAGAATCTGAAAATTGTTCAGTATATTCTTACATTAAAAAATCCCAGATACTTTCATATTCATCAAATATTTTATTTTCAGTTTTCTGCTCATTCAGAATTTTTGCTAGCTCCAGAAAATGTTCTGTGGATATATGTGAGTGTTTTGAAAATTGTTAATTTTTTTTTTCTAAATGCTTGGATCGTTTGCCACATTTCATATATATGCTTCATTTTACCTGCCAGGAAAATATTTAAATTGTTTTATTTTGTCATGATATCAGACAAAAATGGAATATTTCTGTAAAATGCATAGTCGGATAGTTTTCCTTATTTTTGATAAAAATTTAAAATTTGTTGTCATTGTTTGATCTGATAAAAGCTAAAACTTTTTATCAGATCTTTCCCGTTGATAGCCAGTAAAGCTTGCGATAGTATGGTAGATCAACACTGTACGTTTCCTTGTCTAAAATTACCATCTGTTGAAATTCATGATTACACATTGCATTTATGCAAATATAGTTGACAATGGCCATAGTTCTATCCAGAGTGTCTTGCAAAATGGTGAATTTTGCTGATGCAGAATGCAGTGAAATGATATAAATTTTTTCAAGTTTTCCTTTTTAATAAAGCAATGATTCCATCATTTTTACCTCACATGGAAAGTGCACCATTGGTGCTGACGCCAACTAAAGTACTGGCATTTAACTGTAACTGATGACATACTTCTCTGAAGTTTTGAAAATATCAACTCTACTAGTTCTTCCAATTAGTGCACCCAGCACAAGAATTTCTTTGTAACACTGAAAATCTTTAGTTACGGCTTGAATAAACTATAAAACATGCACCGAGTCAGTTTCATCAGTGCTTTCGTTTAAAACAACTGAAAAGTAAACATCTTAATTTTGTTTAATTTTATGAAGCTGCTCTGTTACATTTCGAGCTAATTTGTGCCATCACTCAATTGTTATTCTTCTCGAAAGAGGCAGTTGCTTGTATTTGTCAACTTTTTCTGGATCTAACATACACACTGCTTCAACAATGCATTGTTTAATTATTTCTGCATCACTAAATGGTTTGCCTTTTTCAAAGTTTGTGTGCTATTTTGTAACTAACATAAACTGCAGTGGTTCTTTTTTCTTAAACAACAGCACTAAAAGACACTTTTTGATAATGCATTTCATTTTTCAATTTTTGAACTGCAGTTTCTCGAGATTCACCTATTGAAGTGAAATATATATGTTCAATATTATGAGTCAAGTAGTCTTTATTTGCATTTTCTTTTTCAGAGTAGTTAAAACTATATTGCACAATAAACACACCATTTTATCTTTTACTGATATGTAGAAATAACCTAACTCCTGCCTCTACTTTAAATGTTCTACACTCACGTTTGTGAAAATTGCAACACCAAGAAGGAATCGTCATAATTGAATGCAATTTAATACACAGTTGAGTGGTAGTGGTACAAATAAATGATTAAATGTTCAAAGCAAACAAACAAGAACAAGAGATCAGAATCAGTATTTTGTGTGGCCACCACGCGCCGCAATAAGTGCTGCTACACGACGTGGCATGGAGTCAAACAAAGTTTGAATGTCTGACTGAGGAAGAGCATTCCATATCGTTTGTACGCGTACCCAAAGTTCGTCTGCAGACGCAACAGGACGAGGATCACGAGCAAGACGCCGACCAATGACATCCCACACATGTTCAATTGGCGACATATCCGGGGAACACGCAGGCCAAGGAAGAAGCTGTACCTGCTGCGCTGCAAAGAAGGATTTAACAATCCGAGCAGTATGAGGGCGGGCATTGTCCTGTTGAAATACAGCGCCTGGCAAGCTTTGAAGGAAGGGAACAGCTTCGGGCTGTAGAACTTCACGGATATACCGGTTGCTGTTCAGATTGCCCACAATTCGTAGCAATTGAGATCGTCTATGATATGCTATGGCGCCCCAGACCATAACTCCGGGTGTTCGTCCACTGTGGCGTTCGATAATGCACTCCGGAAGGTGGCGTTCACCGGCATAGCGTCTGACACGAATGCGGCCATCATGGTACCACAAATTAAAGCGGGATTCGTCAGAAAACACGACATGCTGCCAATCAGCACGCCAGTCTCTATGCTGATTGGCCCATTGTAGCCGCAGGCGGCGATGGTCGTGCGTTAGGGGGATCCTGTATAAAGGAGTCCGTGCGCGCAGTCCACACTGCAGCAGACGTCTACGAATTGATGAAGCACACAATGAAACACCTGTAGCTATTGACCACAGTGCTGCCAATTGTCTAGAGGAAGCTGTACGGTCCGTCCGCGCCATGCGGACCAGGTGTCTATCATCGCGAGCTGACGTCACATTTCGGGGTCCACTCCCGGATTTCCGAGTTGTCCGACACTCGTCCGTCCACTGCTTCCAAACGCGCATCACTGTGCTGCTGTTACGCTGCACACGAGAGGCTACTGCACGATACGACAATCCAGCTTCACGAAGGCCGATGATTCTCCCTCGTTCAAACTCTGTAAGTTGTTCAAATCTCGCTCTCTTTCGTCGACGAGGCATAAGTACAGATTGAGTTAACGTTTACCACTAGCAGATAACCACCGATAACCATACACGCCTCGCTACAGCCGTCTATTTATTCGGATCCATCAGCCGTTCAGAGGGCGCTGCTCAGCATACGCATGCGCTACGGATTTGCAATTCTAATCATTTGCATATCATGCACTACTTTGCATTTCCTGAAAATTTCAGCTCACTCGCGTAAGTCCTTCATGGTGTTGCAATTTTCACAAACGTGAGTGTATTTTCTTGATTTATTTTTCTTCTTTTACAGTTTGACATGATGGAGGAAAAAAAATGGATATCAAATAATATCTTTAATCAAGTGTTATAATTGCTACTAAACTTGGCAACAATTTGCTCAGTATTGAGTAGACGTGCCCCTGTATTTTTACTTTTCCACTAAAGTTTCGTTTCTTTGGATTTTCATGTTACGTTACACAAAATTATCATGTAATTGCACTAAAATTATTTACATGTACAAAATTCATAACAATAACATAAAACTATGTAAAGCAATAACAACTAGATTTTCACAATTGCCGGTAGGAATACGAGACGAAAGAATTATAGTTTGTCTTTGAAAAGAAGGCATTTGAAAAAGAGGTAATAACTTCGTTTATCGCCGAGAATTCTCTTTCTTTCAGTGTAGCTCCCAATTTAATTGAACTCTGCAAACAGTTGAGCCGCGATCAGACGGCACTAAACTCGTTGGAAATGTCCTACTGCATGTTATAAGATGAAATATGGGCTCGCAAAAACTATTAAGGAAAATATCATTAAAACTTTAAAGGAGACTCCATTTTCTCTAAATTTGGATGAAAGTACTAGCAATGCTCAAGAAAGTATACTGGCAATATTGGTGCAGTTTTATGACAACAATCAAAATGAAGTTGTAGTTCATCATTTTGCATCTCTAAAGATGGAATCTTGCAATTCAGAAGCTGTTTTTAAAGCAGTTGTTAATACTATTGAAGATAATAATATTCCATGGGCAAACTTAATTAGTGTATTAATGGACTCATGTAACACCATGCGTGGAAAAAAAAAGGGTGTTGAAACCAGACTACGATCAAACAAAGCACCCCACTTATTAGATATTGATGGTGACACATGTCACACAGCTAATAACTGTGCAAAAAAATTTGCTTCATGTTTTGATAGATACTTAGAAGATTTGTTTGATGACATCTATTTTGATATGAAAAGCTGCAGTAAAAGAGAAAATTTTTTCAAAATCTGTGAATCCCTTGCCATTAAAAAACTTAAGCCCTTGAAGAGACCAGACCATAGGTGGGTGTACATTTTATGTGTTTTAGAAAGAATCAAAGATCTGTGGGATGCTCTTATTGCATTTTATTTTCACTACTTGGATAAAACTGATAAAGGGGATTATTTTTCTTATGTTGAAACTGTATACAATAAAAGAAATATTTCTGCATCTCAGAAAAAAATTGTTGAAGGGGTGTATTCTTGCTTGCATTCCCAACAACTCACAAAGGATGCTTTAGCTCGGAAAAAAAGAATACTAAATGGGTTATTTGTTATGCAAAACAAAACTTTATTGCATATGGCATTATATTCAGCAGTATTACCAGAGTTCAACACATATATTAAATTATTTGAAACAAAAAAACCAATGCTTCATTTAATACATTCCAGTATTTATAAATTGATGGCAAAATTTTTCTCTTTTTTTATGAAGCCAGAAAATATAGAGTGCACATCTTATAATGATTTATTAAAGGTTGATGTCACAAATCCAGAATTCCATCTACCTAGCAAAGTAATATTTACTGGTGCAGAAGCTTCCACTCTCCTGAAGAAATTATCAAAAAATCATCCAATAGCAAAAGAATTCCAAATTTCTCTGATGAAAGCTTATACTAATACAGCACAGCATATGAAACAGAAATTACCCCTTAAAAATTCATATCTAATTAGTTTTACAGCATTAGATCCAGAGCTAAGAGGTAAAACCAGTACAATATTAGCTTTTGAAAAATTATCATCTTTTATGTCCCATATTTTTAGTGATAATGAAAAGTCAAAAGTAGAAGCTGAAATAAGGTTATACCAGAGTGATATTGATATCACCAAAGAAATGCTCTACACATCTGATGAAAGTGGAAATCAAGTCAAGTGTACAATTGATAAATATTGGTCTAAAGTTTTTAATTTAAAAGATGATTTCACAAATGATTATAAGTATCCTACATTGGCTAAATTGGTCAAAGCCTGCCTTAGCTGCTTCCATGGCCCATTAGTAAAAAGTGCATTCAACTTAATGGATGCACTTGTCACTGACTATAGAACCTCTCTTAAGATTGATTCCCTAGATGCAGTGCAGACTATTAAATATGATTTAATGGCTTCTAAAGAAACCTCATGTGAAAAATATGGCTCAAAAAGTCCAATGACTGATCCAATTCACAAAGATCTCTTTCTGAATGTGAACAGAAGTTGGAAAACATATCAAGAGGACTTAAAAACATGTATTTCAGATGAGTCACCTATAAAAGTCTCTGAAAAACCTTCTACATTAGCAGAAAAGCAAACTGCTTCTACCTCTGCATGTGCAGTTCTCGAGGAAATTTCTTCAACTGTAAATGAGGAAAATAAAAGTCAACCTTCCTGCAATTATGAAGTTCACCACAAAAGAAAGACAAGCCCGCAAACATCAGAAAATAAAAAAAAAGCAGCAGAAATTAGATATTTTTTTTTTTAAGAATTAATTCAGGTAATTTATAATATTTACATAATATGTAGTGGTTTATATGTTTGAAAATTTATGGTTATTAATTTTGCAAAAAAAGTAATTCATTGAACTTTTATAATTAGGTCATTCAATACTTCATAATTGTAATTTTTCATTTCTCCCCCCCCTTCTCAAAACTCCAAAATGTCGGTAGTAAGTCCGTAAAAGTTTCAGGGGATTTTTTGATGTCCCACAAACACCCCTGGTTTCCATGGTAACATAATTATTGCGGTTTCCAGATTTGGCACTGTTAACCTGTTTTGGGGGGTTAGAAATTTAAGACTTATGATAAAGTTAGAACCATTAGTAAATATAATAGTTATGATCAAAATAATAGTTTGAGAAACACAATCACAGTCAGATCATATCACAGTCAATCTTATCACAGTCAGATAATACAAGTATGCACAAATAATTACAGATCGCCCACACCCCAAGCACATAGGGAAACCTTGAGGATTGCAGGAAAGAGGGGGAAAATTAGGTACTTTTAAACTTCAGGCTATGAAAACCGTCAGAGCTGCAGCGTGACATCATTTTAATTCTTGTATATTCATTACATTGCAGCATTTTATTATTAACCTATTAATTATCTCTATTCAAACTCTATTAATTTTCAAATTGCCATAATTTATGTAATAAAAATATTAACATAATTTATGTAATAAAAATATTATTATATCACATACAGGGCTTTGCAAGAAACCCCTGTATGTGAATTTCTTGTAGCCCATATATGGTTTATTTATT